>JAJPUD010020814.1:0-24048 GCA_023553655.1 Myrmecobius fasciatus | reverse complement strand
TTCAGGACAGGTGAGCATAAAAAATGGAGCAATTTCTAGACAAGATGCAATTTCATAGAGCCTTCTAGTAGGGAGCCTGAACAAGGGCCTGTGCACTAAGGCAAGAAGAAACACCAGATTCAGCAAAGAGGGAACTTGATCTTCTGCAAGAGGCAGGAACAAGTATTAATTGGAAGCTCTTTCTAGAACATCCTAGAATTGGTCATATATCCAGTGTGGACAGAGAAGGGGAATCTGTGCTTAGGAAAGATGGTACAGGACAAGGAGAGATCATGGGCCAAAATGCTGGATGTGGATTAAGGAATAATTACAGAAGTAAAAAGCAAATGTGTAGCCATGACACATGGAGGTGAGCAGCATATCACATCAATCCTTCAACTCAGTCAGAAGCCTGCAGCAGAATCAGTAGGGCAGAGAGCCCAGACCAAAGGGGAGGCTGTCATTCAAAGTTCTGTAGTTCTGTCATTCAGAGCCTTCAGAGTTTTGTAGTGAGTTGATTCTGGTGGAATTCAATAGCAATTTACTGGAGCTCCAACCAGGAACAAGTTTGCAATTTGGTTTTGTTGTTGAGTGATGTCTGACTCTTCATGATCCCATTTGTTTGTGGGTTTGTGTGTTGTTTTGTTTGTTTGTTTGTTTTGCAAAGATACTGGAGTAGTTTGCCATTTCCTTTTCCAGTTTATTTTACAAATTAGTAAATTGAGGCAAATATGATTAAGTGACTTGCCCAGGGTCATATAGCTAGTGGTCTGAGCAAAGTATCTAAGGCCAAATTTGAAATCAAAATGATTTTTCCTGACTCCAGGCCCAGCACTCTCTGTACTGTTACTCAGACTTATACTGAGGTCAAGAACTTTCAGAGATAAAATCAGCAGAGTAGCTTTCATACTTTGCTCTGGATTAAGCCTCTCTGAATGGACTGAAAGCTTTCAGGTCCTCAATCTGAGTTGTGTTTGAGATTTTTGAATAGCACAATAGTCAGTATCCTGAGAAAGTAGCAGCAGAACCCAAAAGAACATAAACCATGTCTAAGCATGGTCCATTTCTCTCAGAAGTGTGCAGAGCCTGAATCTAACACAAAGTCCAAATTCAGTAAAACTGAAAGGCAGAAAAAAAAAAGTCTACAATAAGAGATCTGATGGGATCCTTAAAATCAAAACACAGATGAAGTGAAAGATTCAAAACATCTACAAGCAAAGGGGTTTTTTTAATTAAATTAATTTAATAAATCAAACTACAGTCCTAGAGTAAAGAATCTGAATTGAAATAAAAGCAATGGAAGAAAAAAATTGGAAAAAATTAGCAACTTGGCATGAGTCATAAAACACCCAAGTTACAGATTCTTTGAAAGTTAGACTGACTCAAATAGAAGTTAATCACTCCACAAGACAACAAAGAAATATTAAAACAAAGTCAAAAATCTGAAAAAAAAAATGAAAGAAAATGTTAAAATACTTTATGCCTAAAAAAAATCCAACCAACTTAGGAAATCAGAACAAGGAACTCTGAAAGTCATAATCAAAAAAAAAAAAAAGGTTAGAGCTCATGTTTTTCAAAATTATTTTTAACTTCCCATATCTTTCATAAACAGATGTCAGAATGAAAATATAAAGAGCCTACTGATTCTCTCTCTCTCTCTTTTTTTTTTTTTTTTGGCTGAGGCAATTGGGGTTAAGTGACTTACCCAGGGTCACACAGCTAGGAAGTGTTAAGTGTCTGAGATCAGATTTGAACTCAGGTCCCCCTAACTCAGGGCTGGTGCTCTATCCACTGCACCACCTAGCTGCCCCTGGTTATCTCTTAAAAGAAACCCCAATATGAAAACTTCCAGAAAGATAATATGTTATTACTAAACATCCAGAACTCCCAGATCAAAGAGAAAATACAGCACATTCAAAAAGAAAGAATTCAAATATCAGGAAGCCATGGTCAGAATCACTCCAGATTTTTACTCTAGACTTTACTCTGTCCTAGAACACAAAAAATAAAACCTACAAACAAATAACATTTTACCCAGAAAATAATGGAGCAGAATCTTATAGGGGAAAAAATGAAAATTTTCTAAATATAAGTTTAATCAATGCAAGTAAGGGGACAAGAAATAGTAGAAAATTAATATAAACACAGGAGTTAAAAGAAATATTAAAAAAAGAAAGAAAAGAGTACCTAATAATCTTAAAGGGTGAACAAGACTGAAATTTTGGATTCTAACATAGGGAGATGTTACATGTGTCTCATTAGAATTCTGATCTCATAAGGGTCATAGAGGATATCATATAGAACCTAGAAACTAGGAATAGTTTTGTTATGTTCTTATAATCTTAAATTAGTAAAGGAAATGATAAAAAGGAAAGTGTTAGAAAAAAGAGAGAGAGAGGAAAGATGTGTGAAATTACACACATAATTTAGGTATGCAAGTAGAAGATTTCTGAACAAAAAAGAGAGTAGGCAACATCTGAACTTCATTTTCATATGAATTGGTCAAAAGAGGGAAGAATAGATACACATACAGTTGAGTGCAGAAATAAATTTCCTTCAACAGGAACCTGGTGGAAAGGGAGATAGAGGAAGAGGGGGAAAAAAAGAGATAGGGTGGATTAAAGGGGATATTGATTCTAAGCAAAACAAATTCTAACCATGGGGGATTGCTTGTGAAGAAGGATTTAAAAGTTTTAAAGAAAGGACAAGAACTTGTAATTGGGCTATAGGTAAAAGAAAGAAAAAAGGGACAGAGGAGTAAAAGCAAATAATATAAAGCATAGAATTCTGGTACTGAGCACACTCTTCCCTTCTTCATAAAAAAATACATGTGTGGGGGCAGCTAGGTGGCGCAATGGATAGAGCACCAGTCCTGAAGTCAGGAGGAACTGAGTGCAAATGTGATTTCAGACATTTAACATTTCCTACCTGTGTGACCCTGGGCAAGTCACTTAACCCCAATTGCCTCAGCAAAAAGCAAAAAATAAAAAAAAATAAAATAAAAAACATGTGTGTGTGTGTGTGTATGCTTGCACACACACGCATATATGCATACACATGGCAGGAGAAATGATAAAATTACAAGACAGAGGAAAATACACATTAATGCTCATAAATCCAAATGTGAATGGAATGAACTCACCTTTAAAACAGAAGATAACAGCAAGATGGCTTTGAAAGCAGAATCAGACAACATATTGTTTACATGAAATACACTTGAAATAGATTCAGAGTTACAATATGAGACTAAAGCAAAATCTTTTGGGCCTTGGCTGAATTTTAAAAAACAAAGGTAACAGTGATAATTTTAGACAAGTGGGGCCAGCAAAAATAGATTTAATTAAAAGATCTGAACATGAAAAGATGCAATGAATTAATATAATACTAAACATGAATGTACCAAATCACATAGCATCTAAACAGGAAAAGTTAAATGAGATATAGGGAGAAGTGAGGAACTTCAGTGTACCTCTTTCTGATTTATATATTGTCCCCCCAAAATAAATTAAATTAAATACCAGAATAGAGGTTTTAAAAAGTTAGATATAGTAGAACTCTTACAATTATTTAAGAAGAATAGAAAGGAACATACATATATCTCAGATTTTCATGTCATCTCTGTAAAAAATCAACCATTTATGAAGGCATAAAAGCCTCACAAACAAATGCAGAAAAGCAGAAATATCATATGCACCTTTCACAGAGCACAATGCAATAATTATGTTTAATAAATGGCCACTAAAGAAAACATTAAAAATTAATTGGACACTAAATAACTTATTCTTAAAGAATTGATGATTCAAAAACAAATCACAGAAATAGGCAATTTTATTAAAGATAATGAAAACAATGAGACAACATCAAAAATTTTAGAATACAGTGAAAATAGCTCTTAGGAAAATATTTCTAATTCTAGATATGATCACTAATAAAAGAGAAAAAGCATCAATTTTTAAAATTGGCATATAACAGAGAACTGAGTCAAATTTATAAAAACAATAATCTTTCCCCAATTAGTAAATGATCAAAAGATATGGATAATTTTCAGAAAAAGTAATCAAAGCTATCTATAGCATATGAAAAAATACTCTCACTATTGATTAAAGAAATGCAAACTACTGCTTCATATTTATTATATTGGCTAATAGGATAGAAAAGAGAAATGGCAAATGGTAGAGGAGATGTGGGGAAAATAAGACATTAATGCATTGTTGGTGGAGTTGTGAATTCATTCAACCATTTCTTGGAGCAATTTGGAGTTATGCCCAAAGGGCTTTAAAACCCTACATTCTCTTTGACCTAGCAACAAAACAAAAAAGAAAATGCCTTATAGATTCAAAAATATTTGTAGTAGCTTTTTTCTTGTTGCAAAGAATTGGAAATTAAGGGAATATCCATCAATGTGTATATGGTTAAACAAATTGTGGCATGTTACTATTGTACTATAAGAAATGATGAACATAATGCTCTCAGAAAAAACTGGAAAGACTTCCATAAGCTGATGAAAAGTGAAATATACTGTGTACAAAGTAACAGCAATATTGTAAGATGATCAGTTGTGAACGACTTAGACATTTTCAGCAATATAATAATTTTCAGCAATATAATAATCCAAGATAACTCTGAAGGACTTATAATGAAAAATGCTATCTATCTCCACAGAAAGAACTGAGAGTGTTGGAATACAGATTAAAACACACCTTTTTTTAACTTTCTTTACTTTTCCTGAGGCTTTTTTTTGAGTCTATATTTTCTTTTGTAACATATCTATTATAGAAATGTTTTCCATAACTACACATGTATAATATATATCAAATTGCTTGCCTTTTCAAAGGGGTTGTAGTGAGAGGAAAGGAAGGGAGACAATTAAGAACTCAAAGCTTTAAAAATAAACCTTAAAAATTGTTTTTACATGTAACTGGTGGAAAATAAAATGCTAAATAAATAAAATAGAAATTCTGAAAGTAACTAAAAATCCTTAATTGATTTTTTAATTGAATACCAAAATAGAAATCTTAAAATTAAAGAAAAGGTTGGCAAAATTTAAAGAGAAAATATTGAATTGATGGGACAAAAAGAGGGTTTTTTAAATAGAATAAATAAACTATTATCTGAGTTGATTTATTTTAAAAGAAAGAGAAAATTGATTTATCAGGATCAAAAAATGTAAATTCATAACAATTGAAAAAGAAACAAATGGCCAGTTTTGATGGAAGCCAGGTTGTATAGGGTTAAGAAGATAGTGAAAGGTAAGAAAGTGAAGGTACCTATTATAAATGGCCTTTTTTGAAGAGTTTAGCTATAAAGAGCAGAAAAGATATAAATTGATAGCTATTGAGAATAGAAAGATCTAGTAAGAGTATTTTTTAGAATAGGGGAGACATGGGTATGTTTGTAGAAAGTGGAGAATGAACCAGTAGATAAGAAGAGACTAAAAATAAGTGATAGGAATGGGGATCACAGAGAAAGCAATCTTTTGGAGAAGAGAGAATGGAATGGAATTGTTTGAGAAGGCAAAGGGGTTAGCTGAGGTAAGGAATACGGCCACCTCATCTTGTGAGACAAGGTGAAGGAGAGAGTGGTAGAAAGCATCTGAGTGACAGAAGATTAGCTAGAGGGGACAAATTCATGATTTAGTCTTAAGGGGTAACATCATAAGCAAATTAACATAGCAAGGAAAAAATTGCCTTTCACATCTATGGAAAGGGGAATTTCTATCAAAGAAGGGATGAGATGTGTGCTCAATGTTACTACATTTGAGGAGGTTTACACCAAGTTAAAAATAATTTACTCGGAGTGAAGGATTTACTTACATCTGGATGCATCTTCCAGATTAATGTCATAGGGCTCTATCCTAGGTACCCTTATCCTTTTCAACAGCTAAAGGAGATACTTGGATAAATATAAAAAAGTACACATCAAATATCTAAATAATAAAAAAAGAAATGTAACATCACTCAAAAAAATCTGATGATCCATATGATGAAACATAAACATAGGCCATTATTGAAGTATAATGTAGCCTATTTGCATCCAGCATGTGTGTTTTTATGGACCTCTGAGACATTCACAATGTTGATTCTTTAGAGATTGATTCAGAGAGTACTCCAAGATTTGCAACCAGATGGCATCACTAGTAGAATATTTATATTGAAAACATGTGTCCTTACATGGGGAGGGGAGGGAGCATTGAAAGCATTAAAACCCCCATACAATTTTACACAAGCATTTTAATCCACCCTTTTTCTCCTGTTCACTTTGGGCATAACTCATCATTCATTTGCAGTGTCTACCATAATATATGCACTGATTTACTAGTATATATCCAATTACATCTAATAGTTTGAATAATAGGTATTTTTCATCCATTTAGTTTTTCCTCTGTGAATTGTTAGGAATCTCTTTTGAATAATATAGGCTGTAATTGAGGAAGCTCTAAAATATCCTGGCACTTGATTCAAGTAGCAGAACTTCATCTGAAAATTGAACTATGTGGAGAACATCATCATCTTTAGGGCTTTTCTCTTTTTGAATCTTATGGAAAACGGTCTACAATGCAATTGGGAACATTTATCTCTGTTTTATGCCTCATTTAGTGTTAATAATCAAGAGGTTGTTGAACAGAATTATCTCTGTGGTTGCATTTTTCAAGGAATCTTTTATAATCTTAATATGTATATGAGAAACACTTTGTTAGAGAAGTTTTTAGATGCTTTTTTTTCTTTTTCATAATCAACTAACAAAAAATAGAGCAGTATCTTGTGTTCAACTTTTGATCATTTGTGTAACTATAAAAATGTGGTTGACTTGATGATCATTTTTTCCTGAAGGTTTCCTTCCATATCTGCCACAATATTCCAGTCTGATACCTCATTGTACTGTAGTGATGATCCAAGGTTCATTAGGGTATAAGCTGTAGCAGGTTCTATGCTAGAGTGAAAGTATTGTCCAAAGATCAAGTGAGCTTAGATCAAAGATGTTCGAATTCTGTAGGATGACCTCTGGACACTAAATGATGAATTCTTTGGCCATGACAACCCCTGAAACAAAGAAAAATACAAAATGACCTTCAGTTTCTTGTGACCTACTTCTCTTTCTACAGTGAGAATGCCTGAGTATCAGAACAAAAAGGCAAAAGAGGATTTGGAATCACACTGTTCTTAGATAGTCTCTAAACATTAAGTTTACTCTAGATATGGGAAATGTAAGAGTTCATCTAATAATTAACAAATTGACACTCTACAAGAACTGAATCATATCAATATTGATAGTCTTATGGTAAATAAAATAAACCCAGAAGATTAAAAAAGGAATAGTTAAGTTAAAGGATGATTCACAAATTGTTTGAAGAGGCAAACAAAAGAATTGGCAGAGTTGATTTCATTGTATGTCCAAAGGCAAGAAGAAACAATTTAATGGGATACTTGATCATCTTGTCTTGCTTTGTTCATGATAAGCATAAGCAAAATGACCACCATGAAGATAACTGCAGCTTATGATCAACATCTTTTCATCCATATCTTTTAGAAAACCATCACACTTGGAGCATCTTGGCTTTAAAAATGATTTTCATAAATTACAGCATAAAAGGGGTCCTAAAGCAAGCTAATATGCACATAAAACAAAAAGAATCACTACTGATTTTTACTTAAGCTTTACTATCAATTTCAGGAGGTTATTTGACCCCTAGGTAAGCAGTAGTCAGTCTAGAAATCTTACATTCTAGTGGGGGAAGATATCAAAACATACAAGGAAGCTAAAGGAGGAAGGAGATATCAAAATAGGGGAGCATGATGGAACAATCTAGAAAACAATCTGAAGAGAAATGAAGGAGTGGCTGCCCTGAGTGTCCTTAAATGGAGGTTACATAGATAAAAATAATCCAATGTAAGAGTAGAACTGAAGAGACAGTAGGATGAAATGATCTTCCAGCATGAAGATTTTTCTAGGACATGATAAAAAAGACCAGAGAACAGACATGAGAAAAAATGAAGAATGACCAATAGAAACATCAGTACCTTTAAATGATGTTCCTCTTCACAGGAGAGAATAAGAGAATAAGGCTTTTTATGATCTAAATGCAAATTATATAACTGGTCTATGCTATTTAAGATTTCCGCTCAATATTTCAGAGCATATGCTAATAGGCTATATATAGAGAGTGCTTTATTTGGAGACCTTGTCTGAACTAGTCATTTAGTGGTTTCCCTAAACATTAAAAGTTCTTCTAAAGGCATCCCTTGAAAAATATCATATAATTTTCAACTGAAGTTGGCTTGCCTTACATGAGACATAGTGAGAGAGAGAGGGGGGGGGATTTAAAGGTTGTTTTGATTATAAAAGCTTCTGGTCCAGTGGTTTCCAATTTTTTCAAGTATGAGGCCATCATCAAAAAGGTCCACATTACTTGCTAGTAACATCCATGAAAAAAAATGACAAAAACTACTGTGAATTCACTTATGTTTGCATATTATAGGTTGACAATATCTATATATTTATTTTTAAATACATATATACATGCATATATATATGTTATTTTTCCATGCTACACAACTTAAATTTGCTAAATAGAAATAGAAATCTCTATCAAAATCCTTCCTCCACTCCCTCTTCTACTTCTTTCTCAGGGAATGCAATAAAATCAATATTACTATTATCTTTGGAAAGTATGTGTTCAAGGATGGTTTTATTATTCCACTACCTTCTCATGACTTTCTTAACCACCATAACCTTTTCTTGACCACCATTCCCCAATATGTGTTATTAGAATGCAAGAACCTCCAGGGAAAAGATTATTTTTATTTTTAATTTATATTCCTTTCACTCAGTACAGTGCTTGACACAGACTAAACACAAATGTTTTTCAGTCATTCAAAAAGACAGTGCTTGAAAAGCAACAGATTTAGAGGCTCTTGTTCAATCGATACCTCTGAAGGGTTCAGAGACTACAGATTCAGAACCACTGTTTTAAGTAAGGGGAATAAGATTGTTCAATGATGCAGTTATCATTTAGCAAGCACCTACTATGTGCCACCCACTATGGCAAGCAGTGGGGATACAAAGAAACTCCAAGCAGAGGGAAAATTGTAGATAATCAACAGAGGGGAAGGCATTAGGATTAAAGGGAATCAGGAAAATCTTCTTAGAGAAGGGGGACTTTAACCCAGACTGTAAGCCAGAGAAGCTAGGAAGTAGAGATGAAAAGAATTCCAAGCTTGGAGCACAGCCAGTGAAAATGCCTGAGGTAGAAAAGTGGAATGTCTTGCTGAAGAAACAGCTAGGTGGTTCATGTCATTGGATCTCAAAGTACTAGGACTAGGAAGTGGTATAAAGTGTAAGAAGCCTGGAAAAATAAGGAGACAGGTAAGAGATTTAAAAGCAAAACAGAGAATTCTGTATTTGATCCTGCAGGCAATAGAGAGTCATTGGAGTTGATTAAATAGGAAGATGACATAGTAAGACTTGAGCTTTTAGTAGATCAGTATGACAGCTGAGAGAATGGACTGGAATGAAGTTGCATTAACTATTATATATTTCAAGATTATGACCTTATAGATTTCAGATAAACATTTAAATTCAATCACCAATGTTTTCTGTAGCTTTTGCCACAAATCTTATCATCTCTTAATAGTATTAATTGAGTTATTTTGACAAAACAAGTTGAAATCATGATCCCATGCTCATGCACTAAAAACAATATCTTTGAACTCTCGAATCCTGTACTCCATCAAGTGTAAAGTGACGACATTGGTAGGGCTGCTTTAGATAGTAGGAGTAGTTCTTTCATGAGTTCTGTACAGAGTGTACTCTAAAGGTCTAAGAGAATCATCTATTTTTTAATGCACTGTTGGGACTGAGTCCAGATGTGGAAAATGGTGCTATCATTCCCTCAGCATAACTAAGCAAAATATTAAGATTGCACTCTAATAGGTGAGAATTCTAACCTTGTTCTCTTTGTTTTTGTATCGCACTGATCTACTCTTGGAATATGTGTCAGGTTTCTTGAGAAAAAATTGGCTCTTGGATCTAGAGGAGATAAGATTTTGCAAGCAGTAATGGAGACTTGGATTACATCTCAGTCATTTTAAAAAATGGTCTGTTTGGGGTGTAAAAAAAAAACAGCGGAAAAATAGCAATAAGTAAGTAAATGAAGAAACAAATAAAGTTTTAAATATGGCTTGGAGAAGTCTGAAGGATAATATTACCTGTTCTTAGAGATGTAAAGAAGAGAATACAACTGTCAATGCTCCATCTATACTAAAAAGAGATTCAGAGAAAAATGATTCATAATTATTCCTGTTTTTTAAAGATACAATACAGAAGAATTTACTTGCTAAAAAAAGTATTAGATATGGATAGCTATAGAGAATTATAAAATTGACTTCCGTGAAAATAGAATAACTGAGAATCTTAGAAATGAAAGGTAATTGAAGGCCATCTAATGCAATCTCATGATTTACACATGAGTTTTTAAGAATAAGTCACATTTTAAAATTGCTATTTGTTCATCATGGGATTTTGTTGTCCTCCAGGTAATTTCATAATAGAATCATAAAATCTTAGAGCTAGAAGAAACATCTAGTTCCAAAATGTTTATTTCACAAAGAAGAAAAATGAGATTCAGGGAGACAAGTGTCTTGCTCAAGTTCACCCTACTAGTTGAAGATTAGAACTTCATTATTATAGATACTTCAATACTTTAATTATTCTATGAGCTATCAATGAAGTTACTCATCTTCCTAACCCTCAACCCCCAATTATATTGATTACAATTATTCCAGGATCTTTTATCTTACGTAATTCATTTATGGCCTTCCAAAAATGCTTCACAGTGGACTCACCCAATGTGCTGGGAACCTTGTGTTTGATATCTGAACATTTTATGAATACCAATGAAGCACATAGGTCCTCATTGTTAGATTGGTTCAAATTTTCCACTTTTAATTTATTTTTTTTAAATTAGCATTGCTAAGTTTGGTTAGAGTAGGAGGGAAATGATGTTGAATTTTAAAAATCAATAAATATTCATCTAATTGCTGACTTCAGCAAAATTTTAGGATTAAACACCAGGAGGATGCTGTAAAAATCTAACCAGGCAATACTAAAACTGCTCAGCAATTGAGATGCTTAAGAAATTTAACTGATGAATAATTTTTGTGAAAGTGTTTCAAATCTGTGATGACATCAAACCACAAGCCTCAAGTCCTCAAAGAGCACAATTAGACTTTATTAAGGTTACAGGACAGTGAACAGGGGCTTGAGCTATAAAAGTAGCCCAAAGAGACAGTAAAGACAGAATGTTATCATGCTTTGGAGATTGTTTTCTTAGCACAGAGATGTGAGTGAACTCTGCTTAGGAAACTGAAAGATTAGATTAGACAATGCTGTTATTAATAGAAACAAGGATTTTGAAATGGCTCATTTGGGAAGAATTCAAAGAGTTTTATGAACACTGATTAATTAAATCCAATGGCCAACAATTACTGTACATTAGGCAAACATTAGAAATATCTTTGCAGTTTGGTAATGAGGTCTGTGGTAACTAATAATTTATTTGCAAACTTTTTTGAGATTACAATAAATCTTCTGAACTGTGAACATCAGACCAGTAGCAGAAAGATTAATGTTTCAGTTAGTGATGCTACTTACTTGAAGTTTATAATAATTATAAGTAATAATAAGTCACTCAAGAGCTTTCCTCAGTTTTTTCATCTGTAAAATAAAATAATAAAATTGTACTAATTTAATCCATAAGATCATTAGAATGATAAATAAAATAATAGTCAGGAAAATTGCAGATTAATATGTAAATGCAAAGTTATTATTTTTAAGATTTAATTTTTCCAGTTTAACTCTACCAACATTTAGTAAACACCTACTATATACAGAAAAAAGATTCTTAAATTTTTTAATATCATAGGAAACCTTTGGTAATCTGGTAAAGCATGTGGACTGCTTTTTTCATAGAATAATGTTTTTAGATGCATAACAACATAAAATGTATAGTTTATAAAAAGAATCCAACTATATGGAAATATTTCAATAAAAATACAGCAATATTGAAAATGATCAAAATACTTATTTAAGAAGTCAAATTTACACACACATTTATCTTGGTCACACCTTGTTAACTACAGGTAATTTCCAAGGGCTTTGTTCTGTCTTCTTTTCTCCCTCCATATCATTTCAATTGGTAATCTTATCAATTCTCATAAATACAATTATCTATTCAAATACTTCTCAGAGCTATTTATTCAGCCCTAATACTTCCTTTGATTTCTTTTTTTTTTTTTTTTTTTTTTTTTGCTGAGGCAATTAGGGTTAAGTGACTTGCCCAGGGTCACACAACTAGGGAATGTAAAGTGTCTGAGAGCAGATTTGAACTCAGGTCCTCCTGACTTCAGGGCTGGTGCTCTATCCACTACACCACCTAGCTGATCCTTCCTTTGATTTCTAATCTCACATTTCCAACTGCCTTTTGGACATCTCAAACTAGACGTCTTGTAACATCTTAAATTCAAGAAATCTAAAATTGAACTCATTATCTTTTCTTCCAAACCCTGCTCTCTTCCATATTACTATCCAAAATACTACCATCCTCCCAGTTACCTAGGCTGGAAACCTAAATGTCATCCTTGATTCCTCTCTCTTTTTCATCCCCAATAGCTAATCAATTACCAATTCCTGTCAATCATACTTTCTCAGCATCACAAGTATATTCCTCCTTCTGTACTGTAACACTGCCATCACCCTGGTTCAGGTCTTCATTACCTCACAGATGGACCCCTGCCTCAAGTCTCTCCCCAGTCCAATCCATCTTCCAGTCGGCTGCCAAACTGATTATCCTAAAACACCAGTCTGACCATCTCAGATAACCTCTTATTCAATCAACTCCAATGGTTCCCTATTGCCTCCAGAATCAAATATCAGAATCTTTCACAATCTGGCTCCTTCTTTCCTTTTCAGCCTTCTTATTCCTCACAACCTTCTTCACCATTTACTTTGCTATCTCATGACACACTAGACTCCTTGCTGTTCCTCACTTGCATAAGATCCTCTCTCATACCTGGGGCTCTCTCCTTCCTTCCTCTTTTTCCTCCCAGTTTTCGTGGCTGCTCTCAAGTCTAAGATAAAGGCTGACTTTTTGCAAGAAGCCATTCCTGATCCCACTTAGCACTAATGCCTTTCTTCTGTTGATTTTCTCTATAACAGATTCTGTGTATCTCTTGTTTGTTTGTACACAGTTGCTTGTGTGTTGTCTCCTACTGTCTTTGCCTATCTTTGGATCCCCAGCACTTGGCACAGTGACTGGCACATAGTAGGAATTTAATAAATGCTAGTTGATTGATCCCTGGTTAAGAGTCCCTGTTAAAAGCATGTTCTAGGAACAGGAGAGGATGTCAAGATTAACTAATATATGACTTCTGCCCTAATGGAGCTTAGTAAAGTGATATTACATAAAAAAGGGATGTGATGGTCAAAATCTTTGATTGCATTGGCATAGGAAGCTCCTAACAAAGAAACTCTTTCTATCAACGCAGATCAACAATTTCTTTGCAATTTATCACTTTAGATATTTGCTGTAGGAGGGGCAATTAGGTGGTACAGTGGATAAAGCGCCACTCCTGAAATCAGGAAGAGCTGAATATAATGCTGGTCACACTAGCTGTGTGACATTGGGCAAGTCACTTAATTCTATTGACCTCATCTGGAAATGGCAAACCACTCTAGTATATTTAACAAGAAAACACCAAATGTAGTCATGAAGAGTCAGACATGACTGAGACTTCAACAACAAAAATTAGCCTGAGACACTGAGAAGTTAAATGACTTTTGCCCACAATCACATAGATGAAAATTATAGTTTGAATGTGTCTGTATGACTCTGAGGCAAGCTCTGTCCACCTGGCTAGGGATTTTCAGCCTGGGATATCCTTTCTCCAAGGAGATATAAGATGTTTGTCAAGGAATCATAAGGAATATTTGATTAACGGTTATATTATCCTATTGAAATGGTTCCAAATTAGTAGTGTTAGTGAGGGAAAGGGAATGTTATGTACTCAAAAATTTATTAAAAAATGAATCTTTCTCTCTGTCCCTGTTTTAAAAAATATATATATGCATATATATGGTAAAGCTACACCTGAAGTCAAAAGACCTAACTTTGAATCTAGTGTCAGACACTTATCAACTCTGAAAGCCTGAAAAAATCATTTAGTCATAATCTGTCTCAGTTTCCTTATGGTAAAATAGAAATAATAATAGTCCCTATGTTCCACAGTTTTTGTGAAAGAAATTTGTGAAGTTATTTTCAAACTTCTAGAAGCTATATAGAATTATTACTATTTATTATTAATTAATTATTAATAATATAAATTATTAAATTGAATATATTAATAAAAGTATTGCTATTTACTACTAAATATGAGATTCAGGAAGTTTTCCTGATGACCAAAAAGTAAAGGAGCTGAAAAGAGGGAATCCTTGCATTGTGCTATACTGCCTTTCATGATCTCTATATGTCATATATTTGTTCATATGGAATGTATACAAATGTCAAAAAACATATAAGTATATCAGAAAGGTACAAACAAAATCCCGTAAAAGGGTCTTTAAAGGAAAATGAATTTCCAAATTATTAGATTTGAAGTTAAAGGCAAAGATTCAAAAACAAAACAAACTTCCAGATCCTAAAGCAAACATTATGAAGAAAACAAAAGAACTAAAATCTAATTGGAGGGCAACAATTGGGGAAATAGCTAAATAGATTGACATAAGAAAAAAATAGAACAGGGTTGCTGTTATTGTTATTCAGTCACTTCGGTCATGTGCAGTTCTTTCTGAATCCATTTGGTTTTGGGGAAAGTTTTTTGGCAAAAAAAACAAACAAGCAAACAAAAAAACTAGAGTAATTTGCCTTTTCCTTCTCCAGCTCATTTTACAGATAAGAAACTGAGGCAAACTGGGTTAAGTGACTTGCCCAGTTTCACACAGCTAGGAAGTATCTAAGGCCAGATAGGAATTCAAAGCTTTCTGACTTTAGGACTGGCACTCCATCTACTGAACCACAGAGAATACTAGATATTCTGTATGAACTGATACAGAGTGCTGTGGGCAGAATCAGGAGAGTAATTTAGGCAAGTACAATAGCATGGTAAAGAAAAACAACTCTGAAATGCTTAAGAATTGTCATGGCTGTGATGACCAACCATTTCTCCAGGGGACCTGTGATAAAGCACCTCCTAATAGTGAAGTGATAGACTCCAGGTGCAAAAAAGACAAAATTTTTTGACATGACCACCATGTGTATTCATTTTGCTTGACTATAGTTATTTATTACAAGGGACTTTTTTTTTTCTTTTGCTCAGGTAATTGAGGATAGGTACAAGGAACTTAAGAGAGGAAATAGTAGTAATAAAACAAAAGAAGGCTATTGAAAGTCTAAGAAAGCTCAGAAGAAAACAGTCAAGCAAGACAGTTTTGAAAGTAACATGTAATTTATTAAATCCTTAAAAATAAATGTAAAATGTAGGTTTATGGTTTAATTTTTTAAAGCTTCTTTTTCTCTTTTTTTCATATATACACAAATATATGTATATATGCATATGTATATATATATAACATATATGTGTGTATTCCTTTTGGTATTTAATTTCAGAATTTAAAAATACTATAAAGTTATATAAAAGTCATAAACTCAAAGAATATTTTGTTAGAGAGGGAAGGGAATGTAGAAATTACCTAGTTCTATTCCTTTCACTTTTTTCCCCTATGTTGTTAGATATATTTTTTCCTTATATTAAACTGAAATCTACCTTTTCAATTCTTTCTTGTTTAATTATTCTTCTGTAATTTCAGTGTAAGAGAACATTGTTTGCATTTTCAGACATATAGACTCTAGAGGTTCTTATCCTCCCTAACTTCTACTCTCACTAGTCAATCAGGTTGTAGGACAACACTATATTTTCAAGGGGTTCAAGGGGCTCCTCTGAAAGGCCAAAGGTGTCTTTCAGATGCTATTGACCCAAGCCCCCATTCCAGCAGTTATCTCTTTAGTATCATATTATCAAATGCCAGATAATACCTATTTAATATTATCTATGTCATCAACTAGCATCCCAATATCATTTAACCAATAAATATTAATTAGCTATTATAAAACATATTTACTGAAAAGTGAAAGCAAGAATAGAAGTTGAAAAATATCCTCCCTCAACCAGATGTATACTTTTTTTTTCTACCACCTTGGTCCCTGAGAAGAGCAGACTCAAACTTAAAGGGCTTGCTACAAAGTATTGGCTCTACAAAATTCATTTCCAAATGCAGCATAGCAGATAAAGTTGTTCCTTTGCTTGTATAAAATGCATGTGGGACCACATTACCAGCATCAAAAATGAAAAAAGTGAACTAACCATCAATGAAAAAGAAACTAAAGCAATAATTAGAAGATAATTTGTCTAAATGTATGCCAGCAAATCTGACAATCTAATTAAAATAGATGAATATTTTCAAAAATATAAATTTCCCAGATAAATAGAAGAGGAAATAAATTATTTAAATAGTCACATCTTAGAGAAAGAAATTGAACAAGCCTTCAATGAACTCCCTAAGAAAAAATCTACAAGATTAGTTGGATTTACAAGTGAATTTTACCAAACATTTAAAGAACAATTAATCCCAATACCATGTGGACTATTTGGAAAAATAAGTAAAAAAGGAGTCTTGCCAAATTCATTCTGTGTCTCAAATATGGTATTGATGTGCTAAACCAGGAAGAGCCAAAACAGAGAAAGAAAATTACAGATCAATCTCCCTAGTAAATATTGATGCAAAAATTGTAAGCAAAATATTCACAAAGAGATTACAACTTTTTAGCAGGATAATACACTATGACTAAATGGGATTTATGCCATATCAATGACAAAACTAACAGAAATAATATGACAATCTCAATAGGGTCAGAAAAAAGCTTTTGACAAAATACAACACCCATTCCTATTAAAATCACCAGAGAACATAGGAATAAAGGGAGTTTTTCTTAAAATGTTAAGCAGTATTTATCTAAAACTATCAGCAAGCTTATTTATAATAGGGAGAAGCTGGGCATATTCCCTGTAAAATCAGGAATGAAACATGGATGCCCATTATTGCCACTATTATTCAATATCATACAAGAAATGTTGATTTTAGCAAAAAGAAAAGAAATTAAAGGAATTAGAATAGGCAACAAGGAGATAAAACTATCAATCTTTATAGATGATATGATGATATACTTAAAAAATCATAGAGAATCATCCAAAAACCTACATGAAACAATAGTTTTAGCAAAATTGCAATATATTAAATAAAACCACACAAATCATCAACATTTCTACATATTATTGACTGGGTCCAGCAGCAAGAAAGAGAAATTCCATTTAAAATAACTATAGACAAAATGAAATACTTGTGCCTACCTACCAAGACAAACCCAAGAACTATATGAACACAATTACAAAACACTTCTCACTCAAATAAAATCAGATCTAAACAATTGGAAAAATATCGATTGCTTATGGGAGGGCTGAGTTAACAGTGAAAAAATGACAATTCTACCTAAATTGATCTGTTTGTTCAATCATACCAATCAAGCTGCCAAAAATTATTTTGTAGAGCTAGAAAAAATAATAAAAGTCATCAAAAAAAGAACAAAAGGTCAAGAATATCAAGGAAATTAATAAAAAAAATGAAGGATGGTGGCCTAACAGTACCAGTAAAGCAGTAGTCATCAAAGCCATTTTGTATTGGCTAAGAAATAAAGTGGTGGATCAATTTAATAGGTTAGATAAACCTGACACAGCAATCAATGACTATGGTAATCCAGTATTTGATAAACCCCAAAACTCTAACTTTTGGGATAAGAACTCATTACTTTACAAAAATAGCTGGGAAAATAGAAAAATAATATGTCCAAAATTCAGCATAGAGCTAATTTCATACTCCATAGCAAAATAAAGTCAAAATAGGTACCTGATTAGGGCATGAAAGATGATATCATAAGCATGTTAAGAGAACAAGGGAGGAATTTATAACCAAAGAAGAACAAGAGAACATTATTAAATGCAAAATGGACAGCTTTGACTAAATTAAATTAAAAGGTTTTGCACAATGGGTATAGTGGATAGAGCACCCACCCTGAAGTCAGGAGGACCTGAATTAAAATTTGGCCTCAAACACTTAGCACTTCCTGGCTGTGTGATCCTTGGCAAGTCACTTAATCCCAATTGCTTTAACAAAAAAAACAAAAACAAAAACAAAAAGAGTTCTGCACAAATAAAACCAAAACAAACAAAATTAAAGGGGAAGCACAAAGATAGGGAAAAAAAATTTATAGCCAGTGTTTCTGATAAAGGCCTCATTTCTAAAATATATAAGGAACTGTGTCAAATTTATTATCACTATTGATTAAAGAAATGCAAATAAAAACAATTCTGAAGTAACACTTTACACCTCTTAGATTAGCTAAGATGACAAGAAAAGATAATGATGAATGTTGGAGGGGATATGGAAAAACTGGGAAACTAATGCATTGTTGGTGAAGTTGTGAAATGATCCAACTATTCTGGAGAGTAATTTGGAATTATGCCCAAAGGGCCATATAACTGTGCATACCCTTTGATTCAACAGTACCATTACTGGGTCTTTATCCCAAGAAAATAAGAAACAGGGAAAAGAACCCACTTAAGCAAAAATATGTGTAGCACCTCTTTTTGTGGTGGCAAAGAATTAGAAAATGAGTAGATACCCATCATTGGGGAATGGCTGAATAATATGGTACATGAAAGTAATGAAATATTATTGTTCTGTAAAAGATATTGTGCAACAGGAATCAAGCAGGAATTGTTAGGAGCTAGACTGGAACTTCACTAGATTCTACTGTTTTCAAACTGGTAAGGACTATAGTTAATAGACCTTCTGAGATCTCACAAAATCATTACCTAGTCATTCCAAGTTTAATACTCATTAACCAAAGAGCAAGAAAAAACTAAATTAAAGATGTAAAGAAACAGAGACCCCACAGATCTGACAGATAGCCATTATTGTTTGGTTAATTACCAAAAAGAGAATGCATTTGAGTTGTTGAGGCTCTTTATTCAATGAACCCAAAAGCCCTTCTGACAATATCTCACATGCTCCACAAGTCCCTTTGGGACTGCCTCAGGCAGAGTACCATAGTACGCATATGTTCATAAGAACTGGATTCTTATTGGTCAATTTCTCTGTTACACACTGTTTGTTCATATGGACCTTCCATTCCTTTAAATCAAAAATTTTGTTTTGCTTTGCTTCATTTTTTAGTAAGACACTAAACTATATTATCCTCATCAAAACAATTGATGGAATAGGCTCTTGAAGTCACCAAGATCACACTGGCAAAATTGATATAGAAAGATGTTATGGATAATATTTACACGAAACCAAAACACTTCATTGAAAAGTTCAGTGTGTTACATGGTGGGGAAAAAGGGGAGAAGTAGGGTCGTAGTTGGAACAATTTTCTGGGTGTCTGGATTCGGTTAAAATAAAGGATATCATGAAATTGGGGCAGTAATCAATGCTGACTGAATTTTGCCCTTATACCCAGATATTTTGAAAACATATAGATATAACTTATGCAAACAAGAATCATCACAATATACATTGTCTATCAACATCTTAAAGCATTACATATAATCAAACACCAAAAAATAATTTCCTAGATATAATATTGTGGACATGATTCACTCCAGTGAAACAAATACTCTGCTGTTTCCAATTTCTCCAGAATGAACAGATAAACATTATTAACTTCCCTGCCATAAAAAAAGTAAACCCTGGAAAGTAAAAATCCCTTCCACAATATTGTTCTCAGAAAGTTCACGGAAGAAGACATCTCTTTAACCTTTTCACCTTCCAAGGAAAAGTTACAACTGTTTATTGAACTCAAACACTAAGATAATTGAATAGGATACAAAATTAAGTAACCTAAAATCATGGTAGAAAAGTTGATCATTTTTCCCCAATGCTACTTCTCACATGGATACAAGGGACATATTTGTTTATAAAGGTGTGGTCAAATCAGACATGAAGGAATGGCTTGGTTCTGATTCACCTAGGCAGAAGTGTGAGTGGTGGGAATCTAGAAATACTGGTCTTGCTGCTTGGAATCATTCTGAGCAGAGTGGCAATCTTTCAGTTGAGTCCAGTCTTACTGAACTATTACTGTAAGCATAGTACACTCGTTGAGAGTAGGGTCTGTTTTTGTTGCCTTTCTGTATGCCCAGGGATTAGCACAATGTCTAGCTCTTATAAAGTGCTCAGCAAATCTTATTGATTTGATAGTTCATAGTTTTATACCACTATCACAGTGGACAGTAGTGCCAGGCCTGGAATCAGGAGAACTTTTCTTCTTGAGTTAAATCTGACCTGGGATACTTATTATCAATGTGAACCTGGGCAAGTCACTTAACCCTGTTTGCCTGGACTCATCTGTAAAATGAGTTAGAAAAGGAAATGGCAAACCATCCAGTGTCTTTGCCAAGAAAACCCCAATTGGGGTCATGAAAAGTCGAGCATAACTAAAAAACAACTGAACATATATTCTCCCAATAACGAACTGATTCAAGAATTTTCTTTTCCTTAAAAATTTTTATAGAGAATTGAATTATACCATGCTATGTTTCACATGAAAATATTGACCCTAAGATGTTCTCGATTTATTCTTAAGTTCATAATTAAGAATTACTCTTTGAAATCTTGATCCTCTGAAAGATGTTATTTGGCAAGATAAGATTTGACTCTTACTGGAATTTGGCATCCTAATATAGTATATATCTACTCCTCACTCACAGAAAAAGGAACTTTAGAATTTCATCATGCTTCTTTTCAACTATTGAATCTCTTATCCTTTGATCTAGTTAAGATATAGAGACTGGATACAGTGAGTAAGAATTAACTCAATTCCTTTTCCTTGAAGATCTAGTCAGAATTATTAATCATCAATCTTCCTTTTTTGTCATTTTATTCAAGTTTTTAGAACTCTTCCCACAAATGTGGCTTACTGTGACTGTGTATAAGTTTACAAGAGTGTACTGACATTTCAAACAGAGATAAGGAAAACTATTAGTTTGTTCAAGCCATGATATATGAAAAAGAAGACTCCGTAATCATCCATCTTATTTGAAGTCAAATTGTCAGAAAAGGAAGTTTAGTATCAAGGAATTGATTATTAGGGTCTTAAGGAATCCAACATAAATTGCAGTTAGTAGAAAATGTTAATTTAAATTCACATAGGACAAAGGCTGTGATTAACTTAGATAAATAGTGTATGGGAGGTCTTCCAATAAATAGTTAAATGACAGTTGCCCAACAATATGGCCAAATGTTTAGTTAAAGTTTTTCAGAGGCCTGTTTATTATGTCTTGTGTTTTTCTAAAATCATCAGCCTAAACAGTTTTCCAAATAAAATTGAGAAAAGGAAGAGCTCACAACTGAAGACTTTCTATGAAAGTTGTAAGAGGAAGAGGTCTTGTGCCCCTTCTGCTCACTGGGTTAATGGAGACTAAAGAATTTAGAAATTTTGCACTCTTGTTTGGATCAAAATTAATTTGTCTTGGATTAAGATGCTATTGTTAATCTTTTTTTCACGTTTTCTTTTTTCAAGAGTTTTGACAAACTTTCTTCTGACCGATCTTCTGATTTTTTTTCTTTTTCTGTATTCTTGAATCTTATTTTTTCAAGGTTTTAGAAACCTGAAAGATATATGGAACATCCTAATCTGTTTTATCCTAATAGGGAATAACCATCTGAGCAGATCATATTTGCATGGGGGTCATTCTGATTCTAGGACTTCATTTTTTTCTAGTACAGAAATTGCAAGATTTATTATTCTATTAATGTTCATAAAGTCACCCTTTTGATGAGCCATAATTTCCTTTTATGAGAAGTCTGTATGCCAGTCACTCTCCATAAGGGAAGAAAAAGTCCAGGCTTCCAACATATTCATATTCCCTGGGACATTAATAAAGTCTTGAAATCCCATATGACTCAGGGGAATAATGAGACTAGGGACAATAACAATCTGCAAATTTCAGGGAGTTAAGATTTTCCCATGAGATGTCCATGAATATTGTTCTGTTGTATAACAAATCTAAATTTTCTTTTTTTTTTAATTACAAAAATTTCCCCCCTCCTGATTGAGAAGATAATCTAGAAAAGACAAACCAAAGAAGTGCTGTCTTTTATGAGTCTTTTTAGGGGATGAAATAGCAGGACTGAAGGAGGTGTGAACTTCCCCCTATTCATCTTAATGGGCTGCTAATGGCAAAGCATAATTATGGTTACTTAACTGTCAACCTTATTAACGTTTTCCCTAAACATCCAACTATGGTGCTTTCCTCACTGGTCAGGCTGCCTTATCAAAGTTTTGTCCTATTCATTGGAAAGAAAAATAACTAAACTAGAGACTCCAAGTTTTAAAGGACTAAAGCTGCAAGGTTTAAATATTCAAATAGAGGAATATTCTATCAATTACTTCAGTTGGATAATTGAGGTACTTGCCACTGTCCTTAAAAGTTGGAGTAAAAGTGATATTTATAGCGTCATTAGCTAAAATTGTTGGCTTCCCACGATGCAAACGGCAGGGCTGTGTGGGCTTTTTGTAAAAACAAGTTGGTCTATCA
Organism: Myrmecobius fasciatus; assembly: GCA_023553655.1. NCBI lineage: Eukaryota > Metazoa > Chordata > Mammalia > Dasyuromorphia > Myrmecobiidae > Myrmecobius > Myrmecobius fasciatus. The sequence goes on along the minus strand of JAJPUD010020814.1, from coordinate 1,369 downwards.
GCGTGGAGAAGGCAGCTTGCTTTTATTACAAGTAGACTCATAATGCTTCTGAATGACCCTCTGAAACTGATATTTGGGGTAAAAACCAATCATGCAAAAAAAATAAAAAAGAAGAAAGAAAGAGAAAATAATGGGGGGGGGAGAGAAAGCCTTTCTCTTTCTCCTCCCAAGGAGATGAACAAATCTCATATTTCTTCACAAATCTCTTCGTTCCCTTCCCACCTTACTATCTACTATACACACAATCAGGTGAAGACTCTTGAGATTTAAAAGATTTTAATCTGAAGGCACAGTCCACTGAAAAGGTCTTTCCTATCAGACAAAGCTTCCATCTGAGAGTAGTCACCCACCGCCTCCTTCATCTCCCATCAATCCCTTTCGGTCTTTTTTTCTCCTTTCTTTCTCCACCCCCTCCTGCCGCTGGAAGCATGAGCTGTGGCTCTGGGTGAACTTGGGGACTTGGCGACTCCACGTTTAATTTGCAGGGACGGTAACTATATGAAGCTAGGTAGCCGTTTTCCCTTGCCAGTGCCAGCTAGGTTTATGAGGCTTTGAAACGTGTTGGAATTGGAACACCCTCTTTGGAAAAGCTCCTTCTTGGGGCTTGGCCGAGGGTGTCCAGACCTCGCAGATCCATCCTGGGATGTTTCTCCTTGTTCGTCTCCCGCCCAACCCCCACCACACTCACACTCACACATATACATGCATGCACGCACTCACGCTTACACAAATGGGGATGCTTCAGTGTGGGGACACTTCCATATCATACTAGGGCCAACCGAGAAGGTATCTTCACGTCGATGAAGATTTTATCGTGGGCTTGAAACCCAGCTGTATTTGGGGGTTTCGACCTGAAATAATGATTGTTATTTTCCCGGAGCATAGCTTGACAGAAAAAGTCAGGGTTTTTTTTTTTTTTTCTTTTTATTAAAGACAAAGAGGTAAAGTATCTGCTAGGGTGCTGCAGAAACGTCAGAGACCTTGTGAGTTCCCTTTTATTTCCAAGAGTGATTTATAGGGGAAGCTACACCAGATTTCACCCTCCTGCCCCAACCTCCTCCCCCTCCGCCGCCCAATCCCGGCGGGTAGGGAAAAGAAGCAATGGGACCTTCCGTCGCCGCCCAGGGTTGGACCTTGAAAGGAGATCCAAGAAAAGGTCTTTACAAGACTAGTGGCACTTCTAATGTTGAGGGTTTCCTTCATTGACTCTCTCTCTCTCTCTCCCTTCCTCCCTCCCTCTTTCTCTTCTCTCTCTCCCTCTCGTTCTTCCTCTCTCCCTTCCCTCTGCGTGGAAGTTCTATCTATCTATCTATCTATCTATTTATCTATCTATCTATCTATCTATCTATCTATCTATCTATCTATCTAT
>JAJPUD010020813.1:0-24054 GCA_023553655.1 Myrmecobius fasciatus | reverse complement strand
CTAAAAGCCTTAAGAGCTCTCTGATCTCTGCTTTGCTCTAATATGCTTCTAAAGGAAGCATAGTGTGAGGAAACAAATAAGTGTGCCACCTACATCTCCTGACAGAGAGGTGATGGATCCAAGGAGCAAAGACATTATTTTTGGAAGTGACTGGTGGAGGAGTTTGTTTTGCAAGCAGTTATACATGTTTGTTAAAGGGGTTTTGTTTTGTTTTCAGTAGGGGGGGGGGGAAAGGGAGGATAGATTTTTTTTTTTCAATGAAAAAACAAATTTTAAATTTTAGAATGATTTAAGTAAAACAAAAACAGTATAAACCTCAGCCCTGGTAGCCCTGTCCTCAGTCCCTAGCCAGGACCACCATTTCAGGAGATGCCCAGGCCATCTCGGCTCACTATCTTTCTTCCCCCATCAGCCTTTTGTGTGTCATCTTTACCTGTCAGAATGGAAGCTCCAGGATGCTGACTTTTTTGCTGTTATGTTTGTCTTACCAGACCTTATCACAGTGCCTGCCCCCATAAAGATGATGGTGATACCGAGTTGTGTTTTTATTATTGCTGGAGTATGCATATTTGATTATAGTTTGGTGGGAAGAACATTAGTTCAAAAGGCAGGAGATAAAGGTTTGACTCCCTGGCCAGTGACCTTTTGAATTTCAGCTTATTCTTCCATAAAATGAGATTAAATTGAATTAGATGACTTCCCAACTTCTTTTAGCTCCAGAGTCTCAAACAGCGCTTCCATAATCAGTTTGACAAATGATCTTCATCTTGGGACTCGATCCAACTGCATGGTTCTAACTATAAACTCAGCTCTCAAAGCTCTTTATTCACTGGAAAGTCTATTTCCTGCAGGCACATTGGAATGCTCTTTCTTCTAGCTGGTAACAGACCCATTATAGTTTTTGAAAACTAGAGAGTGGACTGTATTTGTCCCCTTCATTACCACCTCTCCCCCCTCCCTCATCTTTTCTTTATCTCTTAACCTACTTTTAGTTCTGTTATCTCCTCGGGTAATCAAGACAATCTGATATATCCCAGATATATCAGTAATTCTATGGTTGAAAGATTTGAAGCCTGGAGGGGGGGATCCCCTGAGAGCTTCTGGTCTAGACTTGTCATTTCTAAATTGCCAGTAAAAAGAAAGGAAGAATTGGGGAAGGAAAGGAAGACCAGTCTTTATGATTTCCATTGTGAACCACCAGTTGGGTTATCAAGCAGCCTATTTCACTCATCCCAACCTTCCAGTCTTTTTAACTGAAGGGACTACAGAATATATTGATGGAAATGCTGGTTATCGGGAAAAGGGTTAGCTAAAATATTAAATTCTTTCTAAAGGGAAATGGCATTGTAGAACAAACTCAGAAATTAAAACATGTTTTAATGGTGATAAATCGGTGTCTGCTTATAGTAAGTGTAGAAAAAGTAAAATCTCATTTTCAACAGCATTTTTCCCCTTGATAATAATGTCTGCCTATATTGAATTTTGGTGAACATTGCTTAGGAACCACTGATGTCTATGAGCTTTTATATAGGAGCAAGAAGTTTGCTACTGAGTATTTAGTACAGTTTAGCATACCTTAATAACTGATTACCACTTGGGCTAAATAATTTGAATTAGCTAGCATATTGGAGGAGATATGAATATTGGAGAATTAGAATTTCTGGTTAATTTTATCTACCTTGTGGTCTGAAAAGTTACCAATTTCTACTTGACTAAGAAATCCAGGGTTTTTTTTTTCCATTAGGTATCTTTTTTGAAAAGTGTTGGAGTTTTCAATATCTGTCATTCATGAACATTTATTCAACACCCTCACTGTGCTAGATTTTGTGCTAAACCTGGGCATACAAAGAAAAGAAAGATAGTCCTGCCCTTGGGAGTCTAATGAAAGAGGCAACATACAAGCAACTAGGTACAAATCTAATATTTAAGTTTTTTTTTTCCTTAGTTAAAATTTAGGACTAATTTTTTGTTCAGGTCCCTTAAGACAAAAAAAAAAATCCTTCTTAGTCTTTGATTTGTTATGCAGATATAAGTGCCATCCATGATAAAATGAGATCAGCTGTTGGGCATACTTTAGAGAGAAGAGAGATCCAGAGCCATAAGACCTAGCTTTGGATATAATTTCTACTGTTTCTTCTTTGTGTGGCTCTGGGTGAATCGTTTAAACTTTGTAGTCTGGAGTTTCCTCCTCTGTAAAGTGAACCTGTTATTATTGGAGGTTCTCTCTCGCTTCTTCTCCAACTTGAAATTGGACCTTTTGAAGTTATAGGGTTTGGCTGTCCAAGTCTTCATTCTGTTAAGAAAATGTGCATTCTCATGGAGCCATCTGTTACCTCTAGAATACAGATACATTTAGCAGAGAAAAGGAAAATCTGAGCAGGCGATTATCTTGCCCTTTATTTAATTCCCAATAATACCACATGTGATTCAACTAGAATTTATTTGGGAAATATGAGCACTTCCCTTTCTTCATTGTAGTTAAATATTTAACCAGCAAGCCAGTTAAAGACACTGGAAGTGCAGCAAACCCAAGAGGCCCAAAGTGGGGTTCAGACTTGGCTGCTGAGTAGTTTGGTACACTGGATGAGTTAGCTCAGGCATTTTGTCTCTTATTTAAAATGAGATAATTCCTGGCCTGACTACTTTAGAAGGTGGTTTTGAGGCCTAGATACACAAATGAATGTGCAGATATTTTGTAAGTTGTAAAATCACTGCCTTCACAGTATTAATTCTGAGTGGTAGAAGTACATAGATGTAGAAATGGGGAGAAACATTAGAGGTCATCCAATCCATTCTTCTCCTTTTACAGATGGGGGAGGCCTGGAGAAGGGAAAGTGACTTGTCCAGGTGACAGGATCACAGTTTGAACCTCTAAACTCTCTGTGATCTCAAGGGAAAGCTCTAGAAGAAGGGAGACGAGTTTCCTGCAAGGCAAGTCAGCCAAGTGTGTATTAAGTATTTACTGTGTGCCAGGCATTGGGCTGCAAAGAAAGGCAAAACTACACAGGACAGACCACATTGGAATATCTACGTACATGCAAGATAAATTGGGGGTGATCAGCAGGGAAAGGGCACTCACATTAAGATGGAATCAGGAAGGGTTTCCTGGAGAAGGTGGGAATTGAAGAAAGCCAGGAGGTGCTCATTGGTCACTGAGGAGAGAAGGTGATGTGGGGACACACATCATGGAGTGGCCAGTGGGACTCGGCAATGGGTTGGATGTGGGAAGTGGGAAGGAATGAGGAGAGGCCCACTCCTAGGATGGGACCCTGGGTGACTTGGAGGATCCTAGCCCCCTTCAGCAATAATAGGCAAGTTAAGATGGGGGTGGCAAGGGTTTGAGGAGAAAGATGAGTTCCCTTTTGGAGTTGCTGAATTTGCCTACAGGCCATTTCAGTTTGAACTCTTTGACCAAGAGGCCATTGGAGTTGCAAGTCTGGTGGAGTGAGGGAGGGAGAGCAAGGCTGGTTAAATAGGAGAATCATCAGCATAGAGATGAGAATTGAATCCATAGCACCTGATAATCAGAGTGAAATAGTAGACGAAGTAGACGAATAGAAGACGAAGAAAAGTGGGCACATGACTGAGCTCTTTGGGACATCCACTGTTAGCAGGTCAGCATGACCTATCTAATCTTTTTTTTTCTTTTGATCTCTTTATTTTTTAATAATTTTCCCTCTAGGAAAGGGACTCGCGTGTGCAAAAAGGTTTGCGGCAGTCCTTCCTGTAGTAGTAAGAAACAGGAAAGTGAGGGGATGGCCATCAGTTGGAGAATGGCTGAATGAATAAGTGATGGTCTATAAATGTTATGAAATATTATTGTTCTGTAAGAAATGATGATTTCAGAGAGGCCTGGAGAGACTTACATGAACTGATGCTGAATGAAGTGAGCAGAACCAGGAGATCATTGTACATGGCAGTAAAATTATACGATGATCAATTCTGATCTCTCTCCAACAATGAGATGATTCAGGTCAGTTCCAATGATCTTGTGATGGAGAGAGCCATCTGCACCCCAGGAGAGAACTGTGGGGAACTGAGGATAGATCACAACATAATATTTTCACTTCTTTTGTTGTTTGCTTAAATTTTATTTTATTTCTCATTTTTTTCCTTCTAATCTGATTATTCTTGTGAAGCGAGGTAATTGTATAAATACATATGCCTACATTGGATTTACATATATTTTTACCATGTTTAACATATATTGGATTACTTGCCATCAGGGAGAGAGGATGAGGGGAACAAGGGGAAATTGGAACACAAGGTTTTGCAAGGGTCAGTGGTGAAAAATTGGGCGAAGCAATTGGGGTTAAGGGACTTGCCCAGGGTCACACAGCTAGGACGTGTTAAGTGTTTGAGACCAGATTTGAACTCGGGTCCTCCTGACTTCAGGGCTGGTGCTCTATCCACTGTATCACCTAGCTGCTCCTTTTGCACAAGTTTTGAAAATAAAAAGCTTCAATATAAAAAATTTTCCCTCTATACATGTATAGATAATTTTCAACATTTATTTTTGTGGAACTTTGTTTCAAATTTTTCTTTTCTCCACCTCTCTTTTCTCTCCAAAACAGCAAGCAATCCATTATACCATTCTATCTTTTTTTTTTTTTGAGATAATCTTTTTGTATGTGTGTGTGTATACATAGTTATACAGTTATCTTGCTGTACACGAAAAATTGGATCTATAAGAAAAGGAAAAAAAAAACCTGAGAAGAAAAACATAATGCAAGCAAACATCAATAGAGAGCGTGAAAATGCCATGTTGTGGTCCACCCTCAGATCCTGTGGCCTCTCCCTAGGTGTAGATGGCTTTCTTCATCACTGAACAACTGGAACTGGTTTGAAACATCTCATTGTTGAAGAGAGCCATGTCCATCAGAATTGATCATCATATAGTCTTGTTGCTGTGTTATACCATTCTAATCTAATAAACATTTGTTAAGCACCATTTGAGGCATTGTTCTAAGCACTGAGACTACAACTAAAGTTATTTCCCTCGAGGAATTTATAATCCAAAGATGGAGACAACATGGGGTCAGAGGGATGGACATCAGAAGCAGGGCAGCAGGTGTTTAAAGGAAGTTAGTTTGGTACTTTGCCCTTCAGTCATAGGGGGAGAGGATGTGGAGGAAGGTGGTGTCCACCAGGAAATGTGTTAGCAGTTTGATGGTGAGTTAGAAGTGATGAGCTTGTCCTAGGAGGGGCACCTTGTTTGGTGAATCTGAAAGCAGACAGAGCAAGGTGAATGAAGTTCCAGCAGAGTACCAAGGAGGAGGCCCAAGAGAAAGGCCAGCGGAAGGTGGGCTTTGGGCTAAGTCTTGGAAAAGGCAGAGCAATCTGAAATTGAGAGGGCATAGGAAGCTTTTAAACCTCCTATCCTCTGCAGGCTGCCTTGTTGATGCAGTAATGTGAACTGCTTTAGATTCCAATTCAGGTGCAGTTTTCACTTGTTTCGATGGCTTAGTGTGTTCAGACAGATTCTTAAATAAATGAATAAAAAGCAGTTATTAAGCAGTTCTTCAGTCACATCTGACAACAACTTGGCACTGCTTGAGTTCTCTAAATTGATCATTTTTCATGGCATGCAAATGATATAAATATCAAATAGCTCTTGGCAGGAAAAAGATTTCCCACTCCTACTATAAGGTACCCATGCTATATACTATAAGAACTATAATTGTGGGCCTTAGAATTTTGAGCATTCTGATAAAGATCTTAAGTAGATAAAGTAAAGTACTTCCAAGGGAAAACGTTTCTTCTATTTTATCATGTTTCTCTGTGATACTAAGTCACAGTAGGTACAAATTACCAACATATTAGTGAATGAAATAAATATCTAGCATTCAGGAAATTTTTTCTACTGCTCCATGAAATTGGGAAAAAATAATTTTTCCCAGGAGTATTGTACCTGATTTTATTTTACTATTGGATGTCTCGTCTCTTGTCATTATCATCATTCTTCAGATTTCAATAATGTCAAGTAAAATGAAGCCTCCCCTCCCCCAATTTTAAATCTTTCTCGTGTTTTGAGTTTTGGGCTGAATCTAATAAGATGAAAGTCACTAGGGATAAATGTAAAGTCTTGAATTGGGATTCAAGAAGTCAACTTCACAAGGCCATGTGAGGGGAGGGATGGTTATGCACATTTACTGTGGGGGGTGGGGGGGAGAGGGAGGATAGATCTGGAAGTTTAATGGACTGACTACAGGCTCAGAATGCGTCAACTGCCATATGTGGAAACTAAGCTGCTGCAAGTCATAGACTTTTAAGACAAAGACACAAATAACTTCCAGGAATCAAGGAGGAAGTTGTGCTTTGGGCTGGTCCCTTCAGAAGTATGATGTTTAGTTCTGGGTGTGGCAACATCAGAACAACAAAACGTGTGAAGTTGGGCAACCAGGATGGCAAAAGACTTTGAGTCCCCGTCATAGGAGGATTGAAGAAACTAGGAGTGACTGGCTTAGGGAACATGATTGGGGTCTTCAAGCATTTGGCCATCTCATGGAAGACACCAGAACCAAGAGTAACAGGGAGGAGGCGGCTGGAGGAGGCTCATTGAGGCCGGACAAGAATTAAACCAGAAGTGAAATGGGAGGTAGTGAGGTGTTCTCATTGTGATGTTCCATGCTGGGGATTTTTTTCCAGGTATGTGTTAGACTGGGGCATTGAAGTATCTTTCAGTCCCACCATTCTTTGATTCTGTGATTCTGCTTTGCTCTTGTGCAATAATGGCCCCATGGCATTTGTTCATTTGTTTCATACTTCTAACTCTTGGTGACCCCATTGGGGGTTTTCTTGGCAAAGATACAGGAGTGGTTGGCTATTTCCTTCTCCAGCTCATTTTACAGATGAGGAAACTGAGGCAAACAGAGTGAACACAGCTAGGAAGTGTCTGAGGCCGGATTTAAAATCAGGTTGGTTTTGTTTTTGTTTTTGTTTTTTGACTCCAGGCCCAGCACTATCCACTACTCCACCTAGTTGCCATGACTCCATTATCTGAGAGTCTCAAATTAGTCATATATCCCCTTGGAAGGACCTGGTTCACTTATTAACAGCTTCAGTTGATGATATGTATTGCACACATTCTTACGAAGGGGTTATTTCAGAAGGAATAAAAAAGAGTGAATAGTCTGATTCTTTGGGAAAGTAACAAGAATCCCCAAAGATCCTGGTTTTCTGTGTTTTTCATTTATCAGAAGGAACTAGTCTTATAGAATTCATGCAGTCTTAGGTTATTATCTCTAACTTTTAAAGTCACTTTCCAGTCATTGTTTTCTTAAATTTATGATGTGGTAGGCCAAACTATGTATTTGTGCTTTATGTTGTATTTTAATATTCTAATAAGAGCAAAGCCATTTATTTGTGAACTGTGTTGTTTTTTTCTTTCAAAGCTTCCCATTTACCACTGGTTTATCTACTTTTTCTTATCCACTCTAGATATTATCAGTGTTTTTCCCCCTCTTTATTATTCCATTGTTTGTTTATTGCTGTGACTTACAGAATGGTAACTTTCTATTCTCTCTTTCCTTACCTTTATTGAAGATCAGTACCACACTTGCTTTTTTCCAGTCCTCTGGTATCTCTCCAGTTCTTGAATTTTCAAAAATAATTGTAAGTGATTTCAGTAAGTATGTCCTCTAATTTTCTTGGGGGTAATACTTTCTCTGTGATGCATGACATCTTGAGCTGCTAATTTGGTACATATACTATCCAAATATTCTCATCCCTGCTTTATCATTCCTGCATTTTTGCAAGGCTTTCATTTCTTTCTCATTCTGGAGTGTTTGTGTTTTGCTTGGCCAATGAATTGAAAAAAAAAAAATTTCCATGTCTTGTACCTATTTCCATAAGATCCATGTCATTTACTGTTCAACAACCTGTTTTCTCTAGTGTTTCCTTATTTGTTAAATTTTGAAGTTCACTGTTTCACAATTGTCCCTTCTATTTTCTTGGTGTTTGGTACTTTTTCTGAGTCTTTACTGATACTTTATGTTCTTCAGATTCTTTAGGTTCATTTTCTATATATTTTTGGTCTATATATAAGAAAGTATCTAATATAGAAAGAACTACTTATCCTTCCAAATTTTCACATATAATATGTTAATAATTATATGTTAATATAATATATTATTATATATTAATAAAATAAAAATATTATATGGAAAAGTACTTACTTATGATACTTGCCAGAAGGCTGTCCTAATAGTATACCTGTTGGTTTAAGAATTTTTATTTACATGTTGCATGAGGGCAGTTATCTTAAAAGATATTACCTTTGGGATTGCTTTTTAAATTGCTAATTTTAATTTAAAATCTTTTTCTAGGTAATTTGAAGCCATTCCTTTATGATAGATACCATAGTGAACAAATATAATCAGGAGTCAGTTGCTGGGAGAAAATTATTTACTTGTACAATAGGACTACTAAGCATTGCTTCTTAAATGAACTCTTCTAGTCACATAGACGATGCTAAAATGCAAACCCTGGCCAGTATGTCGTCATTAATTGAAGTGAATCAATTTTGTTAGATTTTAGAACTAATACCATTTATTCATTAAACTTAAGTAATGTCATTCATATACATAAAGGCCAATTATTAGCACCTTATTTTCAGTCTTTGCCTGTAAAGTATCCTAAATGTATTTTTTCTGAATTCTTATGAAGATATTAACAATGCTGACAGATATCAACCTATGTACATACTTACACTGACATACAAACATGCATGTCTACATGCCATCTTCATTTCAATATTATATCCCTTTAGCTTTAACTAAAATCCTGGAGGAAATAGATTTAGTTTTATTTCCCCTTGTTGCCGTGAAATTTTTAGTCCAAGAAATAAATCAGGCACTTTGTTTTGGGGACGAAAGTAGTGCTGGCCATCGCTGCAGTTAGATCCTCTCCCCACTAGCTTTTAGGTGAGCCAGGTAAGTTCCTTTTGAAACTCTGTTTAGCATGGAAGGTGTCTGCTCCTCCCTCTTTTAATGTTCAGGGATTGCAGCGGCCTTGCTGCTTCAGTAACCACTGTAGAACTGCACTGTGTTTACTTCATTAGGGAAGGCCCCGGGGACTTGGTGTTTTAGCTTGGGCAGTGGCCTCTTTTGAGGAGGCCCATGCTTGCTTATTCTTGGTAGGAGGTCTCAGATTTTGTTTTTGCAAGAGCAGGATTTGTTTCATTTTTGTTTTTGTTACCCCTAGTCTCTGGCATAATTTCACAGTGCTCTGGTACATAGTAGGTACTTAATAATTGATTGTGACTGCGCCTGTGTAAGGCCTGGTCATTCCCAAAGCCACTCCTTCCATTGTGTTTCCCCTGGTCTCTAGGAACCATCTGTACATTCTGACTGAAAATGTTTGGAATTTTCCAATTTGTAGTGCTACTTTTTGGCCCAATATGTAGGGCTTATTGATCTAGGAAAGCTGGGGCCAGGAAACTATTTCTGGCTGCCATCAGTGTTGCCAAGCCATGGCCGAAGACAAACACAGAGAAGGAAGGAAGAGAGTAAGAAAAGAGAAGCTCAGATGATGAGTCGAATGTAAGAATGCCTGTCTGCAAGGCCTGGCTTTAAGGCTGACTTTACTGACAGATGCCTCTTGGGGTGCTTGTCCTTCTGGTGTATTTATGAGACTTAAATAATTATTTCTTTGAACTTTAGCCTTCATTTTCTTTTCCCTGTTTTTCTCAGTCTTTAGGAAGAGAGAAAAGACCCTGTGTTGCAAATTTTCCCCTTAAAATGGTAAAGACCTGGAGGTATTTGTATGTGGGGAGTGAGTTATCTTTTTATTTATTTTAAATTAGATTCATTTGTCTATTCATGATGCCTGTGGGTATTCTAAATGATTAAGCTAAAAAGGTATGGGTTGTTGTAGGTTAGGTTTTTCTATGGGTAGGGGCACCTCTTTGTTGAGGTGTTGTCAAAGACTAGGAGCCTAGTGCTGCAGCTTTGTATTCTATATTCTTAGAGGGAGGGCTCTTCTGACTGTATCTGCTGATTCTGTGTAGTAACTAAAATGTTTGTTATCTTTATAGAGGCTTTGTTTTTATTTGTGGATTAATTTGTATATATGGGGAGGGGATTTGGGGTAGATACAGGTGACTGCATATCAATAATTGTACTTATAAACATTAGTATGTATTTAATAAAGAATGTGAAATAGAAAAATTAGGTAAATTAATGGGAATGATGGAAAGGATAAAGTTATTCTTGGAACAAATGGAAGATTTAAAGACAGATCTGAGAGAAACTCTTATAATTACAGCCTCAAGAGGTGATTGGAGAGGAAATTAATATGTGATGATTCAGTATGAGTTATTTGGATTTCAAGCCTCTCTAAGGGCTAGAGGAAGGCATCCTTTGAAGAGTTTAAAATACAGTGATCCTTCAAACTGAAAAGGAAAGGTGGGGGACTGCTTTCTGGTTTGTCTCCCGACTTAGGCATCAAAAAAGGTTCTTAGCCTGGAGATCCTAAAAAGGGATCCTTGTCTAGATTTCAAGGAGGGTTGGGGGTGGAATTGCATGTTAGTTTTCATTGACTTCTAACTGAAGTTTAACATTTCCTAAATATTTAAAAACATTATTCTGCAAAAGGGGTTGTAAAGGTTTCTCCATACTCTGAAAAGATCCAAAAGAAGTTTGCCCTATATCAAGAGACTTGATCCAGTGTAATAAGAGCAATTGAGGAATCCTCAGGAAGAGGTCCATTTCATTCTAATCTGGGTTGTGCCATGTATACTTTCTAATTCCCTGTGATTTAACTGATTGGCTCTGAAAGTGATTGACCCCTGATATCTAGTTCCTCTGCAATATAGTTCCTTTTACAATTTATAGATTTGGTGTTTCCAATCACATAAACATGGTATGTTAATCTTCACAAAAATCTTAACAGATTTTTTTTTCTGGTTTATCTTTTTTCATTCCAATTTTCTAATGAAAAACTATCTTAATCTTCCAAATAAAATTGGTCACAGTTTTATAAGCATGCTTTGATTATGAAAGCTTGTTCTTTTTACCCTTGCTGTTCTTTCTGGCACATATAAATTACTTACTTCTCCTCTACCATTCCCCACCCCCAAATGACAACAATAACATCAGCAAAGTTCTTTATTGTAAACAATGCACTTTACTAAAATAGTACCATTCCTGTTTTTATTGGGGGGAAAAATTAACAGCAAATGAATTTAATTCCCAGGTGACCTAAGATATCACATAACTGATAGTATTTAAAATTCTTAAATTTTCTTGTATTTGGTTTAGTTATTGAATTATTGAAACAAACAGGGATAATGCTTTCTGTATTCAAATATTTTAAAAGTTGTCATGGAAAAGAACAGTTCACTTTGTTCTGTTTAATTCAACCCATGAAATCTGTCCTAGGGAAGACAAGTGAAGAGACTGGCCTCTGGGAATGGACATGACCCCTTCCTTCTCTGTTCTCTTGGGGTTTTGCCCTTCACGCTGATGAACAGGACACTTGTAATTTTGAGGTGGCTCTCAATGAGTTGTGAGACAAATTCTGTTTTTGTACCCCAGCATCAAGACAGACTTACACATAGGTCCTGTCAGCTCCTGCAAATTCTCTGTCAATCAAGTTAAACACTGATGCACATCTTGCCATCTTAACATTTGTCATCTAAATCAGATGCAGCACAGGGCATTAGACAAATATGGAATATTGGACAAGCTGATAGATTAACCGCCAATCCTATATATAAACATCCCCAGGACACAGGATAAGAAGGAAGTCCAGAGGATTGCTTGAGAGAACACTTTATTTTTGCTTAAATTGGGAAACTTTTGTAGACAGTGTGGGCTTTCAGAATTTTGTGGAATAAGTGGGAAGAATGGTTAGTTTTTAAATGACTGATATCTCCATTGAGAACAGAATTTAAAGACAAAAAAATCAAAGAGTGACTTAGGACTCAGCATCGGGAGGATCAGAAAATGGGGCCACCACTAATTTAAGCCATTCTGTTAGTAGAAATTCTTTGAGGGTGAAGAAATTTGGTTTGGGTAAGGAGATGATTGGAAGCAGACGAGTTCTTGAAGAGACAAGTTGCCAATCAGCAGGTTCCCCAGTATTGTTAACAGGAGTATATGTTGCAGCAAATATAGCAGCTTACACAATTGATGCCAGGTTAATGAAGGTGAAGAAGAGGTGGTACCCTTTCCTTAAGAATTTATCCTAATGCATGTAGTTTGGGCGTTGAGGGACTCTGACTTCATGAGAAGGATGCTTGCTGCTTTTGTGCCAAGGATTCCTAGGGAATTTTCAGTCATCCTTTCATAGATATCGGGAATTCCTAAAATGATCGGCTCCCAGATCCCTTTGAATATTCATAGACATTACCTGCCATCAGCCACTCGGCATCTGAGATGTTTTCATGAATGAAAGCTAAAGCATTTTCTGTAATATTAGTGTTTTTTATGTTTAAATAACAATACTTATATGATATGCATTTTTCTTTTTTTCTAGGGTGTAGATTCTGGATTTGTTCCCAGCGTTCAGGACTTTGATAAGAAACTGACTGAGGCTGATGCATATTTGCAAATTTTGATTGATCAGCTGAAGGTAGGGCAGTTGAGATTGAAGACTGAGGTGGTTGGTACACAAAGTGAATTAGATGCTTGGGGTCTCCACTTCTCAGTCAGACATTTTTGCACCAGACATTTCTGACTCTTCTACTAGTTTTAAAAAACCCTTCTCTAAATTCTAGTTCTTCTTTGAAGGGAACTGTTTCAAAGATTTCTCTCAATAATCTGATTGCTTTGACAACAATACACAGATATTTATGATGGTTTGTATCCCTTCATCATTATAAATATGTACTCACATATCTAGAAAGACTTAAAAGAAAAAGTGAGATTTGAAAGGACTTAGCCATGTGGAAGCAGATGAGTTCCAGAGGAAATTTATTTTGGAACCTACTTGTGTCTTCCCACTTTGTGCCCTTTCCTTGACATTTGCAAAGGGACAGACTTTCCCTGAGACGTATGCATATCAGCTACAATTTACAAACTTACAAAGCTCTAGTTTTTCCCTCTCTTGTTTCTCCTATTCCCTTTTCTTTAAAACAAAACACAAGTAGAGGTCCTGTGGAGCCGGTGGAAGCAAGTGCATATGGGAAAAGTGCCTCCCTTGGCTTTTGAGAAGCACTAATATAACTTCAAGTTTTAAAAGCCAAATGTTTTCTTTGGTTTTCACTGGTTAGAAAATCACTTAAGTGCTGATGAACTTATAATCCATGTCTTGGATTGGAGGCTCACCAACAGCTTTCTATGGAAAGCCCTATCTCACCCAGAATCACTTGCATCAGAGCATTGGCTTTTAGTTTGTCTTTATAAACAAAAAACATTTTTAAAAAATAGCTTTTTTCTTCAAATAGCTTTATTTTTCAAAATACATACAAAGATAGTTTTCAGCATCCATCCTTGCAAAACCTTGTGTTCCAAATTTTTCTCCATCCCCTCCCCTTGACAACAGGCAGTCCAATTTATGTTACACATGTGCAATTCTCATATACGTATTTCTACATTTATCATGCTGCACGAGAAAAATCGGATCAAAAAAGAAAAAAATGAGAAAGGAAAAAAAACACAAGCAAACAACAAAAAAGGTGGAAATACTATGTTGGTGATCTACACTCAGTCCTCATATTCCTCTCTCTCCAGGTGGAGAGAGAGCAGGTGGCTCTCTCCATCATAAGTCTATTGGAATTGGTCTGAATCATCTCAGTGTTGAAAAGAGCTACATCCATCCGAGAACAAACAGCATTATTGCAATAACTTAACTGCAGGATATGTCTTTAAAAACTCCAGTTCTCTTTTGCAAGTTGAATGAATACTGTTTACATTTTTAGATTATAATCTCTGAGTGATGTGTGTTGTTTTTATTTTATAGCTCTTTGATAACAAGCTTCAAAACTGCAAAGATGATGAACAGAGAAAGGTACCTCTTTTCCCCTTGTTTTCTTCCATATTATTTGATTAATTAAAACTGTATTGAAGTCTGTTACTGTGTTTAACTCCATATCTTCAAGTTCACCAAAAAAGGTTTTATGGGCCAGTGGTGAATGGCTTGAAAGCTCACTCCAGTGTTTCCTGGGAATCCCCATAGAGTTTGTGCCACCCCTGTTTCATCCAGATTCACTTTGTAGCACAGCAGAGCAAGGCTGTCCTTGGCCCTGGGATTCAGCCTGAGCCTCATCCAGGATAGAAGAGGACTGTCCTATCATCCTCTGGTGGATAGTCTTTTTTGATCTCACAGAAAAGTTCAGATGCATTTACTTTAGAAGGTGATGTCAGAGAAAGCAGGAGAACTTGGATATTAGCCCTGACATCTTGGGTTTTGGTAGCCTTACTCCTGCTCTTTCCCTGGCTTGAGATTTGGTTAAGTTTGGGTTTAGAGATTTTTATTTTTTTCCCTTACTCTAGTTTCTTTAGGGCAATAATTCAGCTTATCGGCTCTGTTGTTATTTTTGTTTTGAAGAATGTCTTTTCTTTTTACTTCTTTCATAATATAGTCATGACTCTATCCTTTACTTCTTTCTACTTTTAGGTTCTCTGTTTTGGTTCTCTTCCTTTGGGGGGGCAGGGACGGGGAAATAAGGAACTTAGCAAAATGTTTCATTTTAAACTATGTAAGATGAAGGACTTTGGCTCATAAAGTGCACGTGATCTTTGTCTCCATTATCTGGAGCCTTGGAGTGATGGTCACTGCTGTTACTGAGTTTTAATGATCACTTCAAGGTAGAGGTATTGGTGAAACTGGCAGGCCTCAGGTTGAGCCTGGCATTCATTGACCTGCTTTTGGGAAATCAGGTCCCTTATATGAAGTCCCAGTTTTGTCTACTAGGATGATCAAAGAACTCTATGAAAAAGTGCCTTAAATGACTTGGCTATATGGTCATTACAGTATGTAAGCATAATTTACTATAATTAATATTGACAGCTTAAAAAAAAATCTTTCCTGTATGCTTCTCATGGTTTATATTTTGGATTTTATTTTTCACAGAAAATTGAGACTCTCAAAGAGACCACAAATGTAAGTTTTGTGTTTTGCAAACTTTGCCCTTCCCTTGTAACTACCTGATCTGTTCAAGTTATTTTTAGCAGTGATAGTTGAGTGTTCATTTTAAGTTTCAAAGAGTTGTCTCATTAAACTGTTCAGAATGTTACCATAAAGTTAGGGTTGAAAACTGTTGCCAAACTGACATTCACTTCAGATATCATACCTTATCTGTTTCCTGTCTTAGAGGTTTGAGATCCTTGTAAAAATTGCTGTTAAAGAGAGAGAGCATTGTAATTGAAAATTTCTGAATTTCTTGTGAATGTTTTAGATTTTTGTCATTATATGAGGAGCAAGCCATTTTGAATAGCTTGTCTTTTTATAGAAATAGTAAAGAAATACATTGAACAATAAAGTTTCAGGCCTACCATACTATGAGATGGTCCTTTCAACTGCCTATTTCTGTCTGAATCTTCTATAAGAATTTCTCTTTATCTGAGCCTATTTTAGAGAAATAATGCTGATAGACATATAATAGCTTAAAAGTAAATTCTTCCTCTCCATTCTGGATAGACACTCATTTTTCTGGTATATGTGATAGGTTAAAAACTAGTTTATATTGTTTTCAGTTCAAAAGAAACGATTTTTTGATGTTGCAGGCTCACTTGTTCTTCAGTCAACACAGCTGTTTACATTCTAAGTCTGTTTGCATTCAAAGGTTCAGATTGCCATAAGTGACTTCGGGCCTTCCCAGAGTCAGACAGTATTATTTGCTAACATCATGTGACCATCTTAAATAGAAAACATTTGCAAAGTCATTTGGGTACAATCCTAAAATCAGTGTTTTGTTTTTATAGAACATGGTAGAATCAATTAAACACTGCATTGTGTTGCTGCAGATTGCTAAAGTAAGTAAACTTTGCTTTTGATTTGCTTAACTTAATGGGGAATTACTGTTCAATATGATATCAACTTTGGGGGTGGGGCAGTAACATGATGGGATCTGCATTCAGCTTAGTAACTTTCTGCAGGAAACTAATTTGGTGGGATTCTCTGTGCTGTGGAACAACATTTTGTGCCTAGCTAATACCTTGCCTGTATGTGTCTGCTGTGGTGAGGTCATTTTTGGTGATGGTGGGAAGGAAGACAGAGGGGTTTTTCTGGGAACTCCCTCTCAGCTTATTAAATCTATGGCATTTGCTGCAATGAAATATGTTTCTGGCAGGTCTCTTATTCTCATAGGAATAAAGAAAGGGAATATGAGATGAGTAATTCCTTTTCCTTAAGAAAAAAAAAAGCTAACTAAAAGTTGGAGTAGAAATTAGAGATTTTTTTTGTTTTTAATTTTTAAAGGTAATTTTATTTCTATTTCATTTAGTATGGAATTAAATTGAAGATCCAATTTAAAAAAATATCTGGCCCATTTGGACATCACATTAAATAAAATAAACATTCTGAATAATTTCAAATATCTATTACTGGTAAAATCTTTGAAAGTGAAAAACAAAAACCATCACAACCTTTCTTAACATTTTTTGGTTTCATTCAGAGCATTTTTCAGCTGTTGAATTTTTGGTTAGCTTTTTTTGTCATACAATATTGGTTGAGTAATTGGTTGTTGCATTTTCATAATTTCTATCTTTGTTGTCCCCTATGTTAGCAAGGTATTTGGGGTTTGTTGACTGGTCAAAATGGTGTTTTGCATGCCATTTCAATTACAAGACTACTTTCATAATTAAATAGCATTCAGCCACTTGCCTGTCAACTTTATTACCATTGGCAGAGAAGGGAATCAAAATCAAGCTTTTTTGTACCATGTAGGATAGCATAGAAGCAGCAGAACAACAACTTTGTGGCCTTGCACTGTTATGCAGAATAGATTTCCTTGAGGGGTTCATAGAAGGCTATATGCTGAATTTAGATTTTTGCTATTCTCTCCTAGGATGCCTGTTATTCTAGTAGTTATCTATTATTGAATCTAATTCTTTTTTTTATTTATTAAAACTTTTTATTTGCAAAACATATGTATGGGTAATTCTTCAACATTAACCCTTAACAAAGCTTTCTGTTACAAATTTTTCCCCCCTACTCCCCACCCCTCCCCTAGATGGCAGGATATCCACTGCATGTTAATTATGTTAAAATACTTGACAAGTCAAATATATGTATACATGTTTCCACACTTATTGTGCAAGAAAAATCCTATCTACAAGAAAAAAAAAATCAGAGAAAGGAAACGCAATGCAAGCAAACATCAATAGAGAGCATGAAAATGTTATGTTGTCCACATTTCACATCCCTCTTTCTGGGTGTATATGGCTTTCCCCACTGAACAATTGGAGCTGGTTTGAAACATTTCATTGTTGAAGAGAGCCATGTCCATCAGAATTGATTATCATATAGTCTTGTTGCTGGGTATAATGATCCCCTGGTTCTGCCCATTTCACTCAGCATCAGGCCCTCCAGGCCTCTCTGAAATCCTCCTGTTGGTCGTTTCTCACAGAACAATAATATTCCATAACATTCATAGACCATAATTTGTTCAGCCATTCTCCAATTGATGGACATCCATTCAGTTTCTAGTTTCTAGCCACTACAAAAAAAGGCTGCCACGAACATTCTTGCACATGTGGGTGCCTTTATTGAATCTAATTCTCCCACCCTTCACCTACCTTTTCAAGTCAATATTTAATGTAAAAGATTTTCAAAGAAGATCCTTGGGGAATGATTAGGACTTTTCTTGGCTATGAAATCACAAGACAAATTGTTTTCAAGTTGGTTAATGGCTTGTGCATTCAGCCACTGGCTTTCTCATAGTCCACATATTGTCAAGAGCAAGCCCTGTGGCCAATTGCTGCTTCTATTTTCGTGTCTTGGAATTGAGGGAGCAAAAGAACATGTTATAGTTGGAATGTTCATATATGTGCAACCCCTTTGCAAGGTTATGTGCGGTAATCTGGCCTAAAGACTCACACAGATTCAAGTGGTGATTTTAGTTATCTTGCATTATTTCATTGGTTCTTCCTTTGACATGTATTTAGATTCAGATTACTTTACCCAGTTCCAGGCTCTCCCATCAATATTAGTCTTCCACTGACAAGCTACTAGCTATCGTGCTTAAGCCCAGTTGGTAAACTTGTATTTGTGGTCTTTTGGCATAGAGACCCTGAAGACTCAATAAGTGGATTTAGCCATTTACTTTCAGATAAGTTTTCTTTGGGATAAAACTGTTAGCTCTCAGTAATTGGAACTCCAGAATTATGAGACTTAATGGTAGAGGTAATGAAGAGGAAAAAAGAAGTTTGACACCATCAAGTAGTATTCTATTCATTGAAGTAATCACACTTTGAGAGAGAACATAAAGACACTGGAAGAAGTAAATAGAGGAGCAGAAATCTTGTCCTATCAGGGAAAAGTCCTGAGTGGTTTTTCACTTGGGAAAGGAATAATTCATTAAGGAGGCTGCTGACAAAGGAATGAAGTATTTTTATACAGGAATTGCCAAGCACCTTTCTTCCATGTTAAGGAACAATGAACAACAACAACAAAAACAGGCATGTTTAATAAGAACAAGACGAGCAAGTTGCTAAAACAGTAGAATTGGCTTTTTTGAGAGAGGTTGTGCACTCTTAAATACTCAAAAAAAGCTAGTGAACACCTGTCTCTGTGACTTGGTTTAATTGTTCCCCCAGCCAAAGAAGGGGGCTGAACCCACTACATTCTCTTGGAGTCTCTCTCCTAAAGACATAATTATAAATTTTAACTCTGACATAGATAGGTATCGGAATAATAATAATCCCAGGGTTCTCAGTAATTATAAGGGCTCTTACAGAAACCTTCACTACCTAGACTTTTTTAGAAACCAAATGGCACTGCCCAGGTTTGGGGAGGAACCTTAGAAGTCCAAGACTTTGGCTGAGGAGTGAAAAGCTCCAAACTGTGTTGGGTAATATTGCTGCCATATTGGCTTCATTTGTCATGTGCTTCATTCCTGAGAATGGTTCCCCTTCATTCGATAGTCTGATAATCTGGAATCTCAGGGAACACCAACATGACAGGTTTTACAGATTACTTTGAAGTTTTTGTGCCATGATCTAGACCTTATAAAAACAGAAACTGGAGTTTCATGAAATCCCCTATCACATAAATTAATGGTTTCTCATGTTGATAGCTCTGCTGCTTGAAATGGACATGGTTCTGTGAGAAATAGAGGCTGGGCCATGCCTCATGTGATTGATGCCTGTTGATTTCATAAATAAAATTTAAGAATCTTTGACCTATATTTTTTCATTGTTTGGATAATGGGGATTTGGCAGCCCTGAGTTTGATGAACATTTGTGTATAGAGTTGACAGTTACTGAGCATTTGCTCTTTAGTAAGTTGGCCAGACATGTAATGAACCTATTAGATAAATGAGAAAATGGAGGTGCAGAGAAGTCCTGACCCCTCTTGGCCTAATTCAAGTGTTATGTCCTTGAAGAGGCCTTCCCTTCTCTCCCACATCCCTTGTACCTCCCACTTCCCCAATTACTTTGGATTTATGTCTCACTTCTTCATCTGTGAGCAGGTCATTTCTCCTTAGAATAATATTTGTCGGCTCCTTGAGATAGTTGAAGTTTAATTTTCAACAAATTTGTCATAAAAAGAAAGAAGTGTGGACTTTGGTCACCTGAACTTTTTTTCTCTACTTAATTTTTCAGTAATTTTTTTCATCTGTATTTAGAATTCTTATTATTCACCCTGCTTCTCAGTTTAGTCTTCGTGATACTAAAAGAAGAAATCTAGGGGAATATACAAGATAAATGTAGGCTACCTAAGAATTAATCTAAACAACTGATTCCATGTTTACCACCTAGTTGATTGTTTTGTAATTGAATTTTAAGTGTCTGATTTAAGGTGAAATATTGTTTTTATTGATTTTTAGAGAACCTGTATTTTCTTCATAGCTTTCATTATTTTGCTTCATGATTTGGAGAAAATCGACTCCATGGAGGTTCCCCCATTACTGGAGGTGTTCAGGGACTGGCTGGGCCTCATCCTTTGTGAACTGGGAGATTGGGCATGCTGAGACTAGCCAGAACCTTGCTACAGTTTAATTGGTTATGTTGTGATCCACATCTCCAATTGCTTAATTGATAGGGTATGTGCATTATTTTGTGCATGAGTGGGGCAAGTGTCTTAATGCTCTATGAGGACTCCTCTCTTGTCCCTGAGTGTGACATAGAACCTGGTCACCCTCTCACCCATCTGCTTCGTGACCTCACTAGCTTGGCTCTCTCTTCCACACAGGGTTCCCAAATCTGTAGGGTGAGCCATGGTCCCGCCCTGGGTCTCTAGGTCCTTGTTACGTGGGGCCTCCGAGCATGCTCTACTTATCTCAGAACCAAAATGCCTCAAATGGGAGGCATCCTTTTCCTTCAGTGTTTCTCTTCTCTATACTCCCCATATCTTTTAAGGGAACCAGCAGGTTATGGGTCCATAACCTGCTCCCCTTTGACTCTTCCCTCCACCTCTCTGTACCGTCTTTTTCCACATCTTGACAGCTCCATGACCTCCCTCACATGTAGCCCTTTTTCTTCCCTCACACAGCTACTGTGATAATTCACACCTTCCTCCCCTTTTATCTAGACTTCTCTATCAGCCACGGACTCGCTTCCCTGCCCACAGCCACCCAAGTTCTTTTACCCTGGCATAGATCTGACGGTCACACTTCTTAGAGTCCTTCAGGGGCCCTCCTTGCCTATAGGAGAGTGTTGCACAAACTCCTTGAGCCTTGGCTTCTTAAGGCTCTTCATAGTCTGGATTACATTTCTACGTCACATCCCCCACCTCCCCCTTTATTATTCCCCCTTGACCAACCGTAAATTCTAGGAGTTTGTGAAATGTGACACTGCATTTGCCTGAGCCCCCTGTTATTCTTAGGTGTCCCGAGAGTCGCTCCTAACTGCTACTTCCTACTTTCAGCAGTCTTTTACTCTCCCATTTTGTATGCATCATCCAAGTTTCTTGAGCATAAGGACTTTGTCTTTGTACCCTGGATATTAGCACAGTGCTTTGCACAGAGCAGGTACTTGTAATGAATGTGGGAAGAGTCAAATTGAATAAAAGCAGCTTTGTTGAGCTGTAAGCATGTGTTATCCTGCCCTCCTAGCTCTTTCCAACTGACGGCAGTTATGGGATACAGTGAAAGAGAAGTATCTTTACATGGGCGAAGAGAGGGGAGACTGGGAATAGAGAGCATCATTGGTCTGGCTGAGTGGGGACTACTATGAACACTTAACAACTTTAGATTGAGAAATTATGAATAATGCATGTTTGCTGTACAATATCAACTTGAATCTTTGGCAGGAATATCACCGGGCAGTTCATGATCTACAGTTTGTATTTTCTGAAAGACTTTATTTAGAAGACTGTTGGCACTTTGAATAAGTAATAGTCATGATGATAGTGGTGGTTGTAGTCACAGAAAGAAATGTGGTCCTGACCAGGGATGCTTAGATGGGATTATGGTTTGCAAGGACATTGAGTGTCCAGTTGGTCATGCTGATGGCAGCATCTGTGCTTTTCTTGAGCTTTTAATCAGAGACAAGTTGCTATTCACGTGGGGGGAGGATGCTTTCTGTGACTTGTAAAAGATTGTTAACATATTGAACATTTTTCCTTAAGGACCAAAGTAATGAGGAGAAGCACGCATATGGATTGATAGTAAGTTTAATCTAATCTTTTAAAATTCCCTTTACCTCTGCAGAGCATTAAAACCCATCGTCCTTGCAGCAGAGATCTGAATTTCCACTCATTTACAACTTGTCTTCTTTTTTCAACTTACCCTTCTTGTTCTATTCTGGCAACTTTCCTTGAGCTCCTGAAATTGGCCGTCTTTCACTAATCATTTCACAACGAATTTGGAGTGCTTTTTGCTGATTTAGGATTTTAAAAGACAGTTTTATAAATTTGCTTTAAGAATCAAATCATCTTGCATGCATTAAGTAATCATGGTATGGAAATCTGGCTTTATGGACAGATGTGGACATGAAGTAAAGCTGTCTTCAGGGAACAGCTCCTTAGGGTTTAAATATCTGTCCTGTAGTAGCTATGTCCAATTTGGACTCTGCTCGACAGAAACTAGGAAACTAATAATGTTATACAGAACTGTGATTGGTATCTTTCTTAAATGAGGTCCTTTTTTTTTTTCCTTTAGAAACTATAACCAATTCTAGATAGGTCTTAAATATTATTATATTTTTCCTCTATATCTTGGCATTGTGCTTATTGTGTGTGTTGTGTGATTTTGTTGGAACAAATTACAACCAGCCTGTGTCATGTCATGGGCACAGCCAGCTCCCATGCTGTCAGTGGAAGGCAGTAGGGATACTAAGCTCACCACTTCAGTTCCACCCAAATGCTGGCCCAGAGTACCTCCATTCTTTTTGACTTTTCTTTGCCCCTCCTTCTCAATTATCAGCCTTGCTTCCATCCAGAGAAGGCAAAAGACACTGGGTATTTGGCAGAATCTTAACCTTTTGAGGCTAGAAGTGAAATTTAAAATACGAAGATTTGCACATTTCATTAATTTAAAATTGCCCACTAGATAATTCTAAGAACCTCATTAACATTAATGTTCAATAATATTAATATTAAATTTTAAACAGGGTTTTTTTTTCCTTTGAAGGCAGACAAATAAGAATATATCTGCCATTAGAAATTCGTGAAAGCTGCTGGTTTAACTTATCATGAACACAGTCTCCTTTTCTTTATTTTGATTTCCGATATACAGACATGTCTGGGGAGAACAGAGAGAGTAAAGAGGTTACTTTCCCTCACTTTATAATTCCCTGCTCCTAATAGCTGGTTAGGGATCATTGTAGTGGGATCAGTTTTTTTAAATAGATCAGTTTTCATTTGTAAGCCTAATCTGAAGACATTTTAGGTAGAGAACCATTTTGAATAATTGTCATTGTTTTAAAAGGTCTGTTATACCATTGGTAAGTGGGACCCACTGATTCATAGCACCTCCCACCATTGTATGAGATCTTTATGAATTCCCACTGTCCAGAATTGCATCCCTGGTGACTCTCCCCATGAAGTTCAAGGGCTTGTGCAGTGAAATCACACAGAACTTGTTTGTGAATTTTGTGACCTTGGGCAAGCCACTTAACTGCTCTGGGGCACTGGAGGGAATTGGACTGAATGACTTTCAAATGCCCTTTCCAGCTTCTCATGGGCTTCAAGGATTGACTGAGGTTCTGACTCCATTTTCTCCCCATGCCGTTTTAGCTGGAAGAGAAAGTGTTAGAAGAGCCAGTATCCCCCAAGAGTCTCCATAGGAGGAGGGGGAGGAACCACCTGAGGAAGGGAAGGAACTGGCAGCTGATGTTGGCAAAGATGCTGCAGAGGAAGTTTGTAGAACGTTTCTGGGGTGCAGGACAGTGAGGATATTTAGGCATTTTCTGTCTTGTGCTCAGGGTACTCTGACTTCTGAATAGCTTTTACTTTGGGGAATATAGCTGGTGGCTGTGAGAGGCAATGGAAAGAGTTCTTGACTGGAATCAGGAAGACCTGTGTTCAAGAGCTGCTGCTTGATGCATGGTAGCTGTGATCCCATGAACAAGTTATTTAACCCACTGGGCCCCAGGTGATTCTCTGAGACTGCCTAGAGACAGACTGGTCTCTATTTTGTGGAGGGCATTTCCCCAGTGGGAGTTTTATATAAAATCACAGGTCAGGGGACCTGTAAAGGTAGGAACTGTGACAGCACCATTGGCAAGAGTGGAGCGGTATGAGTTCTCTTAGGGTTATTGGGGCTGCCAAATGCCCTTGTTTAAAATTTGAGATTTCTTTGTATTTTTGCCTGAAACAGAACAACCAAAAAAGGATTATGGAGTATTTGATTCATTTTTTCATTTCATTTAAAAAAAAAAAATTGTGATTACTTTGTACACATAGAAATGTCTAATTGAAAGCATGCATTTAATCTTTAGACAGTTCCATCACTGCTTTCTATCATTGCTCCACTCTGTCTGAAAATCAAACCCAAGCCTTTTG
>JAJPUD010020812.1:0-24054 GCA_023553655.1 Myrmecobius fasciatus | reverse complement strand
AAGATAGATGTCTATAGTTAAATATCCTTTTGACAGGATTGCATTGAGGGCAAGGATCATAATAGCTTCATTCACATCTAAAGTACTGTGCTTGACTAAGCATGGCTGCCTGCTTACTTATCGTGATGTTGGGAGCTTATTTAATTAAGATGGTTGATACAAATTCTATTTTAACTGAAGAGCAAAGGTTTCAGTGCAGTTTTGTTATGTGGTCAAGTAGTTTGATATTTTTGTAGAGTTCCCCAGGTCTATCACTTCTAGAGAAAGAAAAGTTTGCTATTGCTAGTGAATTTATTGACATTCAACAGAATTCACATCAGTTATATAATCCCAATAGAAACACTGCTGGGTCAAAGGGTATGTACAGTTTGATAACTTTTTGAGCATAGTCAAAATTATCTATTTGGTGTTCAGTTAAGAGTTCCAGTTCTTCTTTGGACATAAATTTATTCCATCTCCATAGGTCTGAGAGGTAAACTATACTATGTTCCTCTTATTTGTTTATAATATCACTCTTTATATTCAAATCATGAACCCATTTAGATCTTATCTTGGTATGTGGTGTTAGGTGTGGGTCAAGCCCTAATTTCTTCCACACTAGTTTCAAATTTTCCCAGCAGTTTTTGTCAAATGGTGAATACCCCAAAGCTGGGGTCTTTGGGTTTATCAAACACTAAATTGCTATAGTTAACGCCTAATTTGTCCTGTGATCCTATCCTATTCCACTGATTGACTGCTCTATTTCTTAGCCAGTACCAAATGGTTTTGATGACCACAGCTTTATGATATAGTTTGAGATCTGTAACAGCAAGGCCACCTTCATTAGCTTTTTTTTTTTTCATTAATTCCCTTGAAATCTTGACCTTTTGTTCTTCCAAGTGAACTTTGCTACTATTTTTTCTAGATCTGTAAAATAATTTCTTGGGAGTTTGATTGGTGTGGCACTAAATAAGTAAATTAGTTTGGGTAATATTGTCATTTTTATTATATTCGCTCAGCCTACCCATGAGCACTTAATGTTTTTCCAATTGACTAAGTCTGATTTTATTTGTGTGGAAAGTGTTTTGTAGTTTAGTTCATATAGTTTCTGACTTTTCCTTGGCATAGATTCCCAAATATTTTATACTATCAACAGTTATTTTGAATGGAATTTCTTTTTGTATCTTTTGCTGCTGAACTTTGTTGGTAATATATAAAAATACTCATGATTTATGTGGATTTATTTTGTATCCTGCAACTTTGCTAAAGTTGCGAATTGCTTCTAATAGTTTTTTAGTTGATTCTCTAGGGTTCTCTAAGTATACCATCATGTCATCTGCAAAGAGTGATAATTTGGTTTCCTCATTACCTACTTTAATGCCTATTATCTCTTTCTTCTCTTATTGCCAAAGCTAACATTTCTAATACAATATTGAATAGTAATGGTGGGCAGTGGACAGCCTTGTTTCACTCCCGATTTTATTGGGAATGGTTCTAGTTTGTCTCCATTACATATGATGCTTGCTGATGGTTTTAAATAGATGCTACTGATCATTTTAAGGAAAAGCCCATTTATTCCTATACTCTCTAGTGTTTTCAAAAGGAATGGGTGTTGGATTTTATCAAATGCTTTTTCTGCATCTATTGAGATAATCATATGATTTTTGTTAATTTGGTTATTACTATAATTAATTATGCTGATTGTTTTCCTAATATTGAACCAGCCCTGAATTCCTGGTATAAATCCTACTTGGTCATAGTGTATTTATCCTGGAGATGACTTTCTGTAATCTTATTGCTAATATCTTATTTAAGATTTTTGCATCAATATTCATTAGGGTAATTGGTCTATAGTTTTCCTTCTCTGTTTTCACTCTACCTGGTTTAGCTATCAGCATCATATCTGTATCATAAAAGGAATTTGCTAGTACACCTTCTTTCCTTATTTTTTGAAATAGTTTATATAGTATTGGAATTAATTGTTCTTTGAATGTTTGGTAGAATTCACATATAAATCCATTTGGCCCTGGAGATTTTTTCTTAGGGAGTTGATTAAAAGCTTGTTCTATTTCTTTTTATAAAATGGGGCTATTTAAATAATTTATTTCCTCTTCTGTTAACCTGGGCAATCTATATTTTTTATAGATATTCCTCCATTTCATTTAGATTATCAAATTTATTGGCATAAAGTTGGGCAAAGTAACTCCTAATTATTGCTCTAATTTCCTCTTCATTGGTGGAAAGTTCTCCTTTTTCATTTTTGAGACTTAACAATTTGATTTTCCTCTTTCTAATTAAATTAACTAAAGGCTTATTTATTTTGTTGGTTTTTTCATAAAACCAACTTTTAGTTTTATTTATTAATTCAATAGTTTTCTTATTTTCAATTTTATTAATCTCTCCTTTTATTTTCAGAATTTCCAATTTGGTATTTCATTGATGGTTTTTAATTTTTTTCCTAGTTTTCTTAATTGTAAATCCAATTCGTTGATCTTCTCTTTCTCTATTTTATGCAAGTAAGCATCTAGAGATATAAAATTACCCCTTATAACCACTTTGTCCGTATCCCACAAATTTTGGTGTGTTGTCTCATTGTTATCATTCTCCTGGATGAAATTTTGATTATGTCTATGATTTGCTCTTTCACCCATTCATTCTTTAGGATTAGATTATTTAATTTCCAATTAACTTTTGGTCTATTATCTCCTAGCCTTATATTGCATGTGATTTTTATCGCACCATGATCTGAAAAAAATGCATTTACTATTTCTGCCTTTCTGCATTTGATTTTGAAGGTTTTATGCCCTAACACATGGTCAGGTTTTTTTTATAAGTTCCATAAACTGCTGAGAAAAAAGTAAACTCCTTTCTGTCTCCATTCAATTTTCTCCAAAGATCTATCATACCTAACTTTTCTAACATTTTGTTTACTTCCCCATCTTCTTTCTTATTTTTTTTTTGTAGTTTGATTTATCTAATTCAGAGAGAGCAAGGTTGAGATCCCCCACTGGTACAGTTTTGCTGTCTATTTCTTCTTGCATCTCTCTTAACTTCTCCTCTAGGAATTTGGATGCTATACCACTTGGTGCATATGTTTAGTATTGATACCACTTCATTATCGATGGTACCCTTTAGTAAAATATAGTTTCCTTTCTTATGTCTTTTGATTAGATCTATCTTTTCTTTTACTTGATCTGAGATCAGGATTGCTACCCCTGCTTTTTTTTGTTCATCTGAAGCATAATAGATTCTGCTCCAGCCTTTTGATGTGTCTCTGTGCTTTATATGTGTTTCTTTTAAACAACATATTGTTGGATTGTGATTTTTAATCCAGCCTGAAATCCGCTTCCACTTTATGGGAGAGTTCATCCCACTCACATTCACAGCTAAAATAACTAATTCTGTATTTCCTGCCATCTTATTTACCAAGTTACGTTTTTCTCTTTCCTATCCCCTTTCTCCCTTCCACCCTCCCCAGTATTTTGCTTTTGATGACCACCTCCCCCAAACAGTCCTCTACTCTTTAGAGCCCCTCCCCCTTTTTTACACCTTTCCCCTAATTCTTCTATTTTCCCTTCTATTAGTCTTTTCCTTTCTTTTCCTTCTTTCCCTCCAACTTACCTATAAAGAGGGAATAGTTTCTCTGTCAAACCAAATGTGTCTGATATACTCTTTTAGAGCCCAATCTGATGAGAGTAAGATTCACTCAAAGCTCATCCCCCTCCCTTTTTTCCCTCACTTATATTAGGTTTTCTTTACATCTTCATGAGATTTTTACCTCCTTTTTTAACCTTATTTTACCACCTTTTCCCTCTTTTTCCCAGTATTATAGCCTTTCCACCTCTAATTTCTTTTTCATATTATCAAAGTAAAATCAAATAAAAACCCCCATTCTTTAAGTATACCCACAGTAGAAATATAGTTATCAAGAGTTCTTTCTTTTTACCTTTTTATGCTTCTCTTGAGTTCTGTGTTTGGAGGTCAAATTTTTTGTTCAGATCTGGCCTTTTCATTAGAAATAGGTGAAATTCACCTATATCATTAAATGTCCATCTTCTTCCCTGGAAGATAATGCTTATTCTCATTGGATAGCTTATTCTTGGCTGTAATCCAATTTCCTTTACCTTTTGGAATATCTGATTCCAGGCCCTTTGATTCTTTAATGTGGAAGCTGACACATCCTGGGTGATTCTAATTATAGTTCCTTGGTATTTGAATTGTTTCTTTCTAGCTGCTTGCAATATCTTTTCCTTGGTGCAGTAGTCCTGAAATTTAGCTACAATATTCCTTAGGGATTTAATTTTGGGGTCTCTTTCAGGAGGTGATTGGTGAATTCTTTCAATGGCTATTTTACCTTCTGATTCTAAAACATCAGGGTAATTTTCTTTCATGATTTCCTGGAAGATAGTGTCTAGATTCTTTTTTTTTTTTTCATCATGGCTTTCAGGAAGTCTAATAATCCTTAAAATGTCTCTCCTAGATCTATTTTCCAGATCAGTTATTTTTCCTAGAAGATATTTAATATTTTCTTCTATTTTTTCATTTTTTTTTGTTTTTGTTTGACTGATTCTTGAAGTCTTATTGATTCATTCACTTCCATTTGTTCAATTCTAATTTTTAATGTATTATTTTCTTCAGTTACCTTTTTTAGCTCCTTTTGTAACTGTCCAATTGAATTTTTTTGTTGATTGCAGTCTTTTTCCATTTCACCAATTTTGTTTTTCAGTGAATTGGTGTCTTTTTCATATCTCTTTTGTAGGGCATCATGTCCTTCTTGCAATGATCTCATTTCATTTCCCCATTTCTCTTCTAACTCTCTTTTGAGATTCTTTATGCAATATTCCAGGAAAGCCTTGTGAAATGGGGACCAGGTCATGTCTCTCTTTGGGGCTTTTTCTGGAGTTGCTTTACCTTTAGGAAGCTCAGGATCTGAGGTCTGTTCTTCTCTCTCTCCATAAAAGCTGTCTATGGTGAGAGTTCTTTTCTGTCTTTTATTCATTTTTTAAAAAGCTTGAGGTCTTTTTAAAGCAGAGGAGCAATAGCTGCTTTAATTTGCCCTGGGGCAGTTCTGCTGATTGACTAATGGTGCTAGGCCACTGGGGCTAGGTCAGGAGTTCTCAGTGGTTTACAATCTACCTTTTATGAAAGGCAGATCTGCCAAAAGCAGGGCAGAGTGGCCCAAGAGTCTCACAGAAACTTCCTCGGTGCATGGAAGCTGCAATGCTCTGAGTCCCGGCCTGGCTTTCGGCCCTGTCTCCAGGAGCTGCCGTCTGAAACAGACCTGCTCCGGAGCTCTTCCAAGGAAACTTCTTCTGGGAATGTGTTGTACTCCAGGTATTTGAGGGAGCTTTCACTCCAGAACCAGTTCAGAGGCTTAATCTGCTGTCGGTTTGAGAGAAGGTCAGAGGAGGTCACAGAGAGTCGTGTCTGCACACCGCCATCTTGGCTCTGCCCCCCCATTCTAATTTTTTTGAAGGTTTTGTATATAGGAACTTTGACTTTGTTATCTTCTTGTGTGTTTTGATCTTCCTTGTCACTATAGTAACTTTCAATGTTCAATTTTTTTTTCTGTTGTTTGCTCTTTTTCCCAGCCCATTACTTATTTTTAATTCTTTGTTAAGGTAGACCTCTGTTTCCAGGATGGAGGCTGAACTGTCCTAAGCTTTAAGGTTTTTATGCAGCTATTTTCAAAGATACTTCTAAAGACCTGAAGTTTTCAATTGTCCCAAGATGGTACAATCTAAGAAGAGGTGTTTACTGTTCTTCTGGACTGTGCTATGGTCTATGAGTGACCACAAGCACTCTTTTCTTTCATAAAACTGTTCCACTGTGTTCACAAGCTCTCCTCATCCTGGGACTGCTATCCAGGACTCCAGCTGGGATCCAAGTATGGGCAAAGCCACAGAGGTCTGCTTCAGTGCTAACAAAAAGTCTCCTGTAATCTCCTCCTGACCAGTTGTTCGACTCCCTTAATTTCTGTGGGTTGAGAACTCCAGAAGCAACTACTGCCACTGATAATTCATTTTCTCCCCAAGGTTACCTGGGGCTGGTTCTATGCTGGCATGGCCTGGGATGAACCATGCTCCACTCTCCCCCATTTTTCCTACTGACTTTCTAAGTTGTCTTTAGCTAGAAAATTATTTCACCCCATCTTTTTGTGGGTTCTGTTGCTTCAGTAATTGTTTAATGTCATTTAAAGATGTTCAAAAGGGTTTTGGAGAGAATTTAGGCAAGCCCCTGCCATCTTGGCTTTCTGCCCTGTCTCAGATGAGGATCCTCCTAGAGAGCAGTTCTTTCAAAGGTTGGTCCTTTGACTGGCAGTCAATATATAACAAGGCAAATTAGGAGATAAAAAGTTTAAGCATCATCAGGCAATTACAAGGTAGATAGAAATTCCATGTACAAGGGAGATATATAGCCTGAGGGCTGATCTTACACATGACAAAAAGAACATATGTAACTATTCAGTTTTCTTATTTGGGAGGTTGAATCATAGGGATAGAGTATCAGATGATTTTGGGGGAGAAGTTGTTAACCATTGAGATTGAAAAGAAATTTTCTCTATAGTTAATTTCATCAGAATATTCTGATGGGGCAGGATATTTCTAAGATAGTGGAAGCTTCCTTCAAGATAGAAATCAGTAAGACTCATACTGTTATTGAACAAAATGCATACTGAGAATCTTTCTCTATATACTACTCCATAGTTTTGTTTCTTTGACCTCTAAAATTACTTTTTTTTTTCTGGGGAAAAAACCCATAGGTTACCTCCTCCACACTTGCACATGGCAAATGCTTAATAAATGCTTGCTGACTGACTGCTATGAAGAATGAGATATGTTTCACTATCTGTTCTCTGGAAATAAGACTGGTTATTACAGTTATTTGGATGCTGGCTATAATTCAGTGTTTTAAAAAACTGTCATTGTGTATATTATTCTTTTTTCTGCTTACTTTATTCCATAACAATTCATAAAAATCTTTGTATGTTTCCCTGAATTTTTCTTGCTTGAAACTGTCTCTTTTGCCTTTTGTAATTACTTTTGTCCTTTTGTTTGGCTAAGATGCGGAGGTCCAGCCTCCACGGGGAACTAGGTTCTTGAATGGAGGGTTGGAGTCGGAGAAGTGGAACAAGAGACAGCACACTCTATGGAGTGGTCATCAAGTTCGATTTATTGGCAAAAGCTTGTTCAAATTATTCAAGAAAGCTTGTGATTTTTATAGTCTTACAAAGTTAGGGTTGATTAGAGATAGGACAATTATTTGGCTAGGATTACAAGATTTTCTTGGGGCCCAGAAATTCCCAGGATCCCAGGTGCAATGCTTCTTAGAAAAAAAGAATGTACAGAATAAATTCATCAAACAACATAACAATAGTGAAACTTTAACTAAAGGTAAATGTACCTTGTGGTCATCACGTCATATCTGGCAGAACACGAGCTTCTCTAAAAATGTCACATTTACTTATTCCAAGACTTATACAATGCTTTTTAATTTTTTAACATGGTCATAAGATTTTTTAGAATAGAAACATTTTTTTTCTCAAGAACTTATTTCCCTCAGCCCATTTATTAATCACTCATACAATAGCTTGTTTTGTGTAGGGGTCAGTAAACCATGCAATGGCCTACTTTTCTTACTTTTTTTCCCATGACTTACTTGCTACCAATGTGTCCATCTATCACTGATGTTTACTGTTCTTTTCATCATATCATTATTTATGTAAGCTCTGCATAGGGGAGTGAAGAACCAGGTTGATTGAATTTGGAATTGTTTCAAACAAGAGGGAGTAACTGGAGATTTCTTTTGGAGTTTTTGGGGAAAGCTATCAATTTCCCAAGTTTTCCAGTCTCTAAGTTTGTTTAATGCTTCACTAGTAAAGAAACCTTTCATGTTTGGGCAGAAAGTACAAAGGGGCTTTTTTGGGGGGTGAAGGGCTTCGTGCTCACCTCATTGTGATGGATGGATATATACATACAGCTATGCTAAGAATTCCTAGAGCAGAAATTAAGCAGATAATCATTAACCAAATATATTCTGAATGCTTAGTTCTGTAGGGGCTTCTTCATGTTGCCTTGCACATGAGGGTCAAGACCCTGTGGAGACCTTGTCATTCCAGGCAGGGTCCTTGGCTCCCAGCATGCTCCCAGCATGCTCCCAGCACTAAGAATTTTCTCCCTAGCCACAGATGTGAAGAATATCTCTGTCCCCTCCCTTTTATTTAAAAAAAATGTGACCTTTAAGGAGTTTACCAAAGTAGTGTTATTTGGAAATAGTTTTCTCCTTCCTGTGCTGCATGATGGTGTTCTGGGTAGAGGATGGCTGATTGGCAGCACTGCCTCCCTTCTTTCCCACGAAGGCTATCTGAGACATAGTGAGGTTCAGTGATTTCCCCAGATTCACCCAGCTAGGGAGGATCTGAGGCCCAATCTGAATTTAGGTTTTCCTGGTTCCAGGCTCTGTGCTGTTATTTACTGTACCACCTCGCTCCCTCAAAGCAACCTCGTGAGATTGGCGCTATCATTTTCCCCATTTTACAGAGGTTAAATACCTTGACAGAGAAGCCATTGTAGATTTGATTTTAACATTATTTCTGCTCTGGCTTCCAAGAGGAAAAGAAAAAGTTTTTCAATGTATCTTAATCTTCCAAGAAGCATGTAGTTAAATTTCCCCCCAAAAGTATTAGAAACACATGTCCCCCATAAAAAGAAAAGTATAGTTTTTATGTGTATCCTTTTTTTTCCTTCTTTTCCATTTTCATCATTGAGAGTGCCATTGAGAGAGAGGCAAGGCTTGATTGTTTCCTCTGTGAAACATATACTGAGTGCCCCTTCCAAATGAAAATGTTTTCTTCTCAAATTTCTCTGAAGTTCTTTGTCTTCATCTCTCCCTTGCCCTAGTATACCTTACTCTGTGTTTAGGTATTTTTAAAATTTTATTTTAATTTATGAATAACAAGCATTTCTATAACAAACTAGACTAAAAATGATTTTGCATGAAACTCCAAATCTGTTATGTACAGTTTGCTATTTAAATATATAATGAAGTTATCATGTAACTTTCTTTTTTTCTCTTTTTTCTTCCCCCTCCCCTACCCCTAGAGGTGGCTATCATTAAACACAAATTTTTATATATGTGTAAAATCATTCTATATGTATTCCTATTAACAATTCTTTCTGTGGTTGCAGTTTGGGTCTTCCTTCTTGTGTTCTTTTTTGTTAATTTCAGTGTTTATACTAGCCAAATTTGCTTAGTTATTCAAAAGTGATCTTAAAACAATTTTGCTGTTACTATATACCATGTTCTCTTGGTTCTGCTTATCATTATTTCTTGCAAGTCTGCCCATGTTTTTATAAAGTCAATGGGCTCATCATTTCTTATATAGTACAGTAGTATTTCATCACAACCATATTGTTTAGTCATTTGTCAATTAAACCAAGAGAACATGATATACTCTGTATGTGGTTTATCTGTTTTAGTTTTTGTGAGTTTTTTCCATAAAAATAATTTACACTAGATGTAGACATTACTTCTTTCTGCCCCCCATAAGAATGTTAGCTCTGTGAGAGCAAGGATTGTACCTTTAAAAAAAACTATTACTAACACAGCATAACAAATATCGATAGATAATAGGCATCTAATAAATGTCTTAGGAATGGATAGAAGAGAAAAGAAGACAGAGAATGTCTTTTTTTTTTGGAGAGGTGATCATGATAATGCCATCTTTGCTGCTGGATTGGTTATTTCTTCCTGTGGTTTTTATAGATTTTGTCATTAAAGGCACTCAAGCAAAGTATTGGTGATCATTCTTCCCTTGGACCAGTGAAAGCCCTGGGAATCTGCTCTTGATGTTAGGCTGTCGTTCCAGGACTCAGATTTGTCTTCAGCAACAGATCACCTTCTGTGTTACCTTAGTGTTCTTTCACTGAAGCCCATTTCAAAGGAACAGTGAATCTCTCTTGAATTCTCTTTGGTTGATCCTGATAGCAAAGAAAGGTTTATGCTTTAGTGGTGATGTGCCAGACCCAGAACCTATGTTATAAAAAATAATGTTATACTTCATAACAACATGTTGTTACAACATGGAATGACTGACCTCTGAATCTGGGGTCAGAAGCTCTAGGTTTGGATCCCACCACTGCTGTTATCTGTATGATTCCTCTGTTTAGTCTTTGGGATTAATTTCTTCATCTGTAAAATGAGAGGATAGGACTAGGAAATCTCTAAGGTCTTTTGCAGCTCAGAACATGTTCCTATAAGTTTGGTACTTCCTGGTAGTTTGTTCTAGTAAATTATTGAACTTCCAACCAGAAATCAATATAGTGTGAATGTGTCTTAGCTTATCTAATTCTAATTGTGTTAACATGATTGAATAAATTCAGAAGAATGGTGAAAGAATTTTTAAAATTGTCTTTCCTTAAATTAATACTTAAGATTTTCCCAAAATTTGGAAACCATGTTTAGATCAAACACTCCCAGAAAAGCTGTATTTGCTGGAAGTATGCAGCTGTTAGCTGGAGTCAAACTGTGCACTGGAAGGACCTTAACCAATCACCCACACTATGAAGATAAAGGACTGAGAGAGAGAACAAAAAAGGTTAGTGTCCTCTAACTGGCCTGCCGAGGTGGTTCCGGTTTCTCTTATGTTTGGTATTAAATGGATTCTCATTCACGATGTCTACAATGTGGAGTTTATAGGAGCTAAAAATTAGAAGAAAACCTGTAATCCAGAGGATTCACCCTTTAAAATTCTTTTATTAATTTTATTTCAGTAAGCACTGATTAGTCATTGTGTATATGTAATATACTATGTTAGGGGTAAAAAGACATAAACAAAGTAATCTGCCCCCAAAGAGCTTCCATTCTATTGGA
Source organism: Myrmecobius fasciatus (assembly GCA_023553655.1). Taxonomy (NCBI): domain Eukaryota; kingdom Metazoa; phylum Chordata; class Mammalia; order Dasyuromorphia; family Myrmecobiidae; genus Myrmecobius; species Myrmecobius fasciatus. The sequence continues at coordinate 13,203 of JAJPUD010020812.1, read as the reverse complement.
AGGATACAACATTTACACAAATGCAGTATAAATATGAAACAAGGAATATTGAAAAGGGGAGAGAAGAGAAATCAAAGAAGACTTGACTGAGAAGGCAGCATCTTCAAAGGAAGATGAGGATTCTAAGAGGTGAAAATGAGGCAATAGATAATTCAAGATTTGAGTAGTGTGACTTGTGGCAGTGTACATAGGTAAGAACTGAAATATAGGTTATAGAACAAGTTAAATCAGTTTCACTGGAACAAAGAATTGATCATTGAGAATAGTTTTAAATAAGACTAGAAAAAATAGTCGGGGGCCAGCATGTGGAAGGACTTAATAGACTTAAGAATTTATATTTTGTGATCAATTAGGAGACACTGAAGGTGTTTAAGAGCTGGGTATGTGGCATGGTCAAGCCTGTGCTTTAAGATTATTTTAGCAGCTGTGCACAGACTGGATTAGAAAAGGGGCAGACCAACTAGAATGCTTTTATAATAGTCCACATAAGGTGATGAGAGTTTGAATTAAGGTGGTGGTTCTGTGAGTAGAGAGAAAGGGATAGTCATGAGAGGTGGGGAGATAGATTTGAAATGGCTTCATAACTGATTGCCAAGGAGTGTGAGAAAGAGGAAGGAATCCCTATTTTTGATTTACAAAGCTGAGTGGATGGTAATACCCTAAGAGAATTTAGGAAGTATGGAGGAGAGGTAATTTAGGGAAGAAGATAAGCTATGTTTGAAATGCCATGGAACATTTGGAAGAAAATGTAAAGCATGCAGGTGGGACTCTGAAACTGGAATTCAGGTGGGAACTTCAAACTGATCTGTATAGATTTGTCATGTAGACAATCCTTAAAGTCATAGGAATTGATGAGACCGCTGAGAGACAGAACTTAGAAAGAAGCAGAAAGGGCCTAGGACAGAGCTCCAAGGAGCACCCATGCCAAGGGCAGAGGCAAGGAGTAATAATCCATCAAAGGAAACTGAGAATTGAATGAGAAGTTATCCAAGACAGATAGGGAAGAACTGAGAGAGAGAGCAATGTTAGTGAGATGAAGAGAGGAAAGTGTCCAAGAGACAGAGCTATTTAGCAGTGTGAGAGGCTGCCTAGAGAGGGCAAGGAGAGTAAGGGCTGAGAAAAGGCTGTTAAGAGAACAATTTCAGCCAGAGAGATAAAGTTGGAAAACCAGACTATAAAAGATTGAGAAGTTAGCTGTGTAGTATATAGAGGGAACGTATCAAGACTTTTTTCTCCTAAGAAATTTGCAATGAAAGGGAGATATAGAATTATAATAGATTGTGAGGATATTAAAATCAAGGGAAGGTTTTAGAAGTATGGAGTTTACCTGCATGTGTTTTAGTTGACAGGGAAAATCAATAAATAGAAAAAGTTTGAAGATGAACAAGATAAAGAATTATTGCATCTATCATACTGCCTGGCACTCAGTAGGCACTTAATAAATATACTGAATTGCATTTAATTGAAACTTTTGATGGTATATTTTTAAATAGTTATATGTTGCGGGTATGTCACTAGGGCTTCCCTTTCTCTTTTTCTTTAGCATGATTTAAAAAAAAAAGCATGGCTTTTTTTCTACTGATTTGATAACTATATTCTTACACCATTTTCTTTCCATTTTGAAAGGTTTATCAAATATATGCAAAGAGATCTCCTGAGGAAGTTTATTCCCTCCTGAAGTCCTTTGGCACAGACTATGTCATCTTGGAAGACAGCATTTGCTATGAAAGAAGGCATAGCAGAGGCTGCCGTCTCCGAGACTTGCTTGACATAGCTAATGGACATGTAAGCACAGTAATCATTCTTTTCATATAGTATTCTTTGAGAGGGAAAAAGATCACAATAATCAATGGGTTCTTTAGGATTTCAGGTTTGTTATTAATTTTTATATATGCATATGAGTAAGGCACTAATGTTCCACTGGTTAATAGGACATGCATACTGATTTGTTTTCCTAGGACTGGCAGTGGAAGTGCCCTATTAGTTTCAGTTCTTGTGACCAATGCCACATTTCTGTAAAAATGACTTTTTGGTCTATAGTTGTGAAACAGCAAAGTGACTGTCCCTGGCCAATTCCAAGGAAAGAGTGCCTGGTGCTCTGCTAGGCCCTGGAAAGAATAATCAGGAGAAGGGCCTTACCTTATAGGATTTGAATCCTGTAAGAGACAAGAAAAATTACCCCGCTTGCTTTCTTTTTCATATTATTTATTGTTTCAGAGGGATAGTAGATCATGGGGGTTAGATGTAAAAGACAATCACATGACGTGCACAGGAAGCACTACATAAGTATTTGTTGAATGACATGAATGAATTATGAAGGAAGAAATGGGGTTAAGACTCATACTTTTTCTCAGAGGTAAGATGACCTGGAATAATCTTTATTGATACTCTTAGTAAACCATGACCCAAAGACCTCTGGACTTAACAGATTATATTGTTGCATCAATATTTACTTTTTTTTAATGTAAGCTTTTCTTTCTGATAAGTACATCATATTTCATGGCCATCTTTACATATTTATTGGAGCTAAATAGAGGAATCTTATTTTCTTGGAAAAACTATATGGTACAAGTGAAAGAACTGGACAAAAATTAGGTGATCTGGGCTTTACATTCCTGCCTCTACTACAAATGGTGCGACCTTAGCAAGTCCCTTTGGTAGGTCTAGGCCTTAGTTTTCCCACATGTTAAATAAGGAAGGGGTATATGATCTCTAATGACCTTCCAGCTCTAAAATTAGAATGATAACATTTTCAATTTAATTGTGCCTTATACATATCCTGATAGCCACTTATGAATATGCATATTTTCTAAGTTTACATGATTTTTCATCTTGGTCTTAGGTAATGGATGGCCCGGGAGAGAATGATCCTGATTTAAAGCCTGCCAAGCACCCTCGCTTCTGTGAAGAAATCAAAAGAAACTTGCCTTCATACTCTGCACACTTTACCAGAGTGTTTCAGAATAAAACATTCCATGTTTACAAGCTGTCTAGGCACAAATAATACAACTTTTGGTAATTCTTTATTCTGATCCAGGTGAAATTTCATTCTATTAAAGTCCAACATGATAAAATTCCTTTGTCATGAGTCAGTTTTTAGCTTTCACTAGACTCATGCAGCTTTTCCACACCATTTTGAGTAGCCCCATTCTATAGCAACAAACAAGAGTTCTTGGTAAATGAATTTCACCTGTAGTTTAATGCTGTGAGGTTAATAAGTACTCTAGAAGTTTACATGTGTGTTGATATTTTTGAAGGCATTTTACATAAACTGTCTTTTTTTGTTGTTTAATTTTATCCACTGGTGTCCATCGTGTTTCTAACAGTGACTGGAACTTTGTTGTTTGAGCTGTTTCCAATCGGGTGGGAATACTGAATCTGCTTAGGATTGGAAATATTTTTAAATTTACTTTGAATTTTATTGAACTGAATCAAGTGACTTTGTAACAGCATTAGTGAATAATATCCTTTCAATTTAATCATTTCATGCTGTTGAAGTATTATATATACTAATGATGGTGTGGCAATTAAAAACAAAGTTTACTGTTGTCCTATTTTGGGGGTAAACTTTACAGACATTTCAAGTTTCCATGCTCTTCACATTCAAAAATTACAATGGCTCTGTGTATTTATTTGATAATTTTTCATGGATATGTGTTTGAGTAAGCACTTCAGTAAAACATGATATCTTTTATTTCAAACAAATTTTTAAAGTAATAGGCACAGACGAGTATTACAGTTAAGCATCTTGGGTTCTTAGAAATGGCAGAAAGTGTGTAGGAAGACTATTTTGTTTCATAATAGGATATTCAACTAGTATTTGTTTTATTACTATTTGGTGTTTTTGTTTTAAGGCACATTTATACTATTTTAATCTTTTTCCTTCCATTGATATTATTTTATTTCATTTTGTACTTGTTTTAAAATTGCCAGGTTTCCTCACTTTGGTAACCTGTGTTCTGGTTTTAGCTTTTGTATTTTTACAGCTTAGTATCTATCTACTTTTTAAATGTTGTCTTAACTATGTCACTATTATGGTATTTTTAAACAAACTGCATTTTCATACCAAGTCTGACTTATGTCAGCTCCAACCTTAATGAGGTACCTTCTATCTTTATTTTTTTCCTTTTTTGAAGGGTAATTAAGTGCCTCTAAGTCTACCCCAATACTGAAATACTTGTAAGCATCCTCTGGCAGTATGTATACCTGCTCAAGAAATTTCTGATGATTACTGTTAGAATTAATTTCTAATGAAAGTATAAAAAAAAGATGCTGCTAAAAAACATATTGTACATTTAATTAAATCAAGATGGCTAATGAGATTAACTTTCACCACTCCTCTATGCACCAATGCCAAATGATTTAAATGCCTTTCCCTTGTAGTTGTTCTAAGATACATTACCAAAGGGATTGAGATGGATATGTCACATGTTCAAATAATTTTATATTCAGTAAATATTCATTAAGCAGCATTCAGAATCTTTCTGCACTTTCATGTTGAACACAAAAGGATAGTGAGCTTTTATCAAAACTTATTTAAATCAAAACTTGACAGTAGCTGGGCTATTAAATTGTGCATCCAAAGCTCCTGAATTATTCTTTCCTGTATCCCTTAATGAGGTTGGAGTCCACTGCAGTTTAACATAATACAATAATAAAACATTTTAATCAGTATTAAAACTTTAATTAAGCCAGTAATGATGCATGCCTGTTGTAGCTGACAGCATGGGTCAGTAAGTTCTTCATTGAGTGCCTTACAATAATTAAAAATCAAGCACATGTAAGGTACTGTGTTAGACTGTGGGGTTCAATTTTTAAATCATCAGCCCTCTTTTCATATATTTGAACAAAACCTAGAACATCCCCCAAGTATTCATCTATTCCTTTTAAGAATTTGGTTGTTGATTTACCATCCTGAGAAATTATATGGACATTTTGCTGCTATTCATTGTCACATAAGTGGCACAAGATGCTTTTTTATTAAGTTTATATAACAGTAACAGTGTTGCCAAATCATTCCATGTTGATCAAATATTTTCATGGAAAATATAAAGTGCCAGAACAAAAAAAATGTGCCAGACAGAGCCCACACATTCTTATTCTTTCCAAGACACTGTGAACCGTGTACAGTAGAATTTTTTAATTTCCTAAAAGATAGATCTCCCAGATATCATTTTCAGAGTTAGAGTCAGAGCCCTTTTTATAATATCTCTGTAGCATGTTCAGGAAGGGAACTTGGGCTAGTGGGAAGAACAAGGAAATTCATGACAAGATTTGTATCAGTAGCTTGGATACCACCCTGGAGCCAGCTGCTGCAGATCCCTGAGTCTCTGGCCTTATTAATCTTTACCTTAATAGACCATGTAGGATTTTGGAGAGAGCCTCAAAATCTAATGCACCAAAAGATGGCTCTCCAAAGTTAGTATCCAAAAGAACTTAGTTAATGCTCATCATAGTTTTTCATTGTCCTTTTCTTTAAAGGACTAGAGTATATTTAAGGTCTTTTTATTAGGAGTAGAATGGTAGTCATATAAAACTAGAGATGATCAGGAATATGAACTAATTCATAATATTGTTCTAAACAGTTTAAAAGACACAAATAATTATTTCCCCATCAAATTTGGGTTTTATTTTTATTTTCCTCCTTTTTCTAAAGAAAACAAAATTCCAACTAGTGTCAGACACAAAAATTTCAGGTAATTTATGGTAAAAATTTACCTTAATTTTGCATAGATTCCATTTGGGGGTTAGTCTCAACCTTATAATTAATAAAATTCTGATACTCTCAAATCATCAATTCTGACAAATGTGCCCTGTGATAATATTTTTCAGTACAACCATTAGGCCTGCATTGTTAGTATTTATTAGGTCATTGAGAGAGACTTTTTGTTGTGAGGGGAGCCTGTTAACTTTCCTGTGATAATTGGCTTTCTGATTTAACATCCTATGGGTGAGATCTTATAGAAAACTGTTTTATAATTTGTTATACTGAACCATGTGAAGATTGTATATTAAAATAAAGGCCTTTTAAATCATACAAGAGAAGTAGTTTTTGTTTCCCTCACGGCCAAGGATTAAGTAATCTGCCTATAAGCCTGTGCTAGAGAGAAGTGATCACTAAGGATGGAAAAGGGAGGGTCTTTTTTAGTTTTTAAACTTATATTTTTGTTTTCGTTCTAGCTATTAGTATCCCTGCTAGCTAAGGTTGAATCTTCAATTTATAGGTCTTTGATTTAGTGACATTATCCTGATAAAAATGACCGTACTTGCCTTCAAGGAGTTCAGTTCTTCCAAGAAGAATCCAGTTTTTGCAACATAATGGTGGCATAATCAATTCTGTGCCAACTTAAGCTTCTGTGATCTTAGTCTATATTAATTGAAATATGTTGTCCAGAATTAGGTCCTTCTGCTCTTGTCAAGCTACATAGGGAGTATTTTGTTCAGTTTTGGCTATCTCATTTGGGTCAAACATTTAATTCACATATCCAAAGAGAGTAAGCAAGCTAATTACAGACTCAAAATCATGTAGAAGAAGAGATTACAGGATTTAAAACTGGTACCACAGCTTGGATCTCAGCCATCTATCTCCAGCCTCTTCACACCTGCTCTTTATCAATCCAAGTCACAGCTTTCTATGAGGTTGGACCTTATGGAAGGACCTTAAAGAGTCTAAATCAAAGGTGTTAAATGAATAGCCTGTGTTGTGTATGGAGTATAGCTCAATCAGATTAAAATATAACTGGGAAATAATTAACAAAAATCCTATAGAATAATAATAATATGGTATGCTCACAGGGAACCTTATTTTCAGTTTAGTGGCCCGTATTTCTATTTGAGTTTGACTATTGATCTAAATCATCCATATAATTTGCCTGGCTTTTAGTTTAATGGTTTAGTAAATTCTCACTTCTTTATACTCTCCTATCTTGGTGATCCTGAAATCTCAGCTGCCAGCATACAATCCTCATTCCTTATTACCAAATACCCACTCATTTGCTTTTATTCCTAGGCTAATAATGTTCCACTGTTAACCTGTCTGCCCTTCCCCCTGTGCTCTCTGGAACATCTACTCAATAGTTAACAAACTTTCCTTCTTATACTTTTTTTTCTTACTCCTTCCATCTTCTAGAATTCATTGAGCTCTTTCTTACTTCTGACAACACTACATCCCTGGCCAGCCTTTCCATTAGGGGCTACATTTTAAAATAGATTATTCTACTCCATCCTTGATTGGTTATGGAGGGAGAATCTGAAGACTCTGCTTTTCATTCCCAGTTTTCTTATCACTGCTGAGGGTACCACCATCCATTCGGTCACATTGGTAGTCACGCTCTATTCCTTATTCACACTTGCCACACACAATCAATCTGTTGTCAAACATTGTTTTTACCTTCTTACTGTTTGCCCCAGGGAGGCCCTCGTCACCTCTCTCCTGGCGTCTCCCCGCTTCATCTACTCCCCGCCAAAATGTCCTTCCTAAAATGTAGGTCTGACTGTCACCGTACAATTCATTGAGCTCTAATGGTTCCAGGATCAAATATAGGATGCTCTGTCCAGCATCCCAAGCCAGACTCACCTGACTCCATGCCGTCTTTCCAGTTCTCTCATACTTGACCTCTCCATGCACATAACATCTGACTCCCCCAATCTACTTGCTGTTCCTCATCTGATTGGCAACAGGGGAGAAAAACATTTATATGCCTCCTGCTGAATGCCAGACACTGTCCTAATTCAAATGTTATCTCATTTGATTCTCCCAGCAACTCTACAAAGTTACATTACAATTGGGAAAACTGAGTCAAACAGATTCCATATTTGCCCAGGACCATGTGACTAGTTTGAGGTTGCATTTTAGCTCAGGCTTCCTGAATCCAGAGCTTCCATTCTAACTACTGCACCACCTAATTATCCTATCTATCAATTTTATGCATCAGCACTGACTATCCCTAATCCCTGCAATGCCCTACCCTCTCCCCTTTGCCTCTTTTCTAGTTTTCCTGGCTTTCTTCAAGGGTCAGCTTAAATCTGTACCGCACTCCTGTGCCCCTAGCTTCTAGTGCCTTTCTTCTGAGATTAGTTTCCATGTACACTGTGTGTCTATGTGTGTGTGTGCACAAGTTATGGCAGAGTACAGCATGAAGACTAAGTTCTGTTGTGAAACCCTGTGAGGGACTCACAAATTATCTGACTGCTGGAAGCTAATTAATGTAAAGTTATTGAGAGACTAAAAATGTGTCTATTTACAAAAATAGCCCCCAAGAATGAAGTAGGCTGTGTCAGAGCTATTCACTGCAATCACCTATTGCTCATAGAAAAGTTTGCAAGATTTTCTAATGAGCAGTGGGAGAGAACTTTCAGACATTTACTTAGGAACAGGCTGAGTAAAAGAGATGGTCCAGCAGCTGTACAAAGACTTTCAGACTCAAATATGGTTATTGAATGTGATGCACCCAGTGAAGGAAACTATTATCATAACACAGGAGAACTAAACCCAGAAGCAATTGCTTTCCTACCTGAAACTGCTGCAGAGATACCTAGGGTATAAATTCAATGTGCAGAGCAAGAACATATTAACCACCCTAGCATTGAGGCTAGCCCAGATGTAGACACAGTGTATAGTGATTTTGATGGTCAGCATATATCAATTACTCTGGCATAGGAGCTGAGATAGCAATCAGTGACAAGAGAACTAGGACTATTAAAGACTCCTAGATTAAATTATGATGTTAAAGGTAAGTCTGAAGAAACAGTTGCACATGTATCCAAGTGACAATATTAGATATTACCTTGTGAAAAGGTCTTGTATGTAATTGCACATGTTTATTGCTGCTGTACATGTGAATCGTATATTTGAGTGTCTTTTGCTTTGCTGTTATATTTATTTGGCTATTTTGTGTTATGTTCACACTGTAACAGTGTTAATTGTTTTATGTTTGCAGTACTGTTTATAATTAAGTTGTACTTTTTATTATTGTTGTAGCTAGTTTTACATTGTTAGCCATATTTATTGTTTTTGATTAATTGCTGTATACTATGGACATGTATGTTTTTTTTCCAAAATGTGGAGTGCATTAAGTCCTGTATAAAGTTAGGCATGTTGATCCTGTAATATCCTCCCAGATGCTCTGTATAGCATGTCTATTGCATGTACTGTTAATTCATATTGCCCCATGCATTTCAACAATACTGAAGGATCATTACTTGGGATGCCTTGCTATTTTATAGTGATGCATGGATCTTTGCAGGGGACTGCAATGGATTTTGGTCTAGGAGAGGAATATTATCTGACTCCCAAAGCCTGTTGGTATGAGACTCTCCCTCATTGGTAGAGATCAATTCTGTCCCCTACATGAGGGGGAAGGGGTGGACTTGGTTGAAGTGGGAAGGAGAACTCCGTCCTCTTAGGTCCTTCAAGTCCCTATGGGTTCTGCAGATGCTTCGGGTCCTTCTGGCTAATTGCTCTGTGAAATAGACACCACCAAACCCCACTTCAGATTGCTAAGGGGAAGAATAGGAGTCTAGGGAAAAGGCTATATAAAGGGAGCTGGTGTTCTCTATCATGCCCTTATCTCTTTGCTATCCATTGCTATTATACTAAAGACTTCAGGAAACTTTCCCATGAGATCTGGGATTCTCTCTTGGTTTATCTGGATTACCTTACTCCCGAGGAAAATGGAAAAAAACAAACCTTAAATGGCTCTTACTATGTGTCAGACACAAAGGTAGGTGCTGTGAAGAACTTCACTCTGCGTTGTCTGGCATATATTCTCCCGTGTGTTCTCTTTGATTTCTCTTTTGCTATTGATTTGGATAAATACATTTCTTTGCTATTTCTATTTTTGTTCATTTTGGAACTGGTTTTTTTGATGGAAAGAGGAATCAAGTCTTAGATATAAATCTTGGTTCTTTTCCCTTATAGTGAAGAGCAATCAGAAGTTTGATTTGAACCAAAAAGCATATCCCCTAGATAAATGATATTTAAGGTGATTTAAGTACAGTGAGATAGATTTTGACTCAACATGCAGGAACATTTTCTAGGAGACATCATGGTATGTGGGAAGCAGATTGAATTTGAAATCAGAAGACCTGGGTTCAACTTGTTTTGTGGTCATGGACTATCATTTACCTTTTATGATCCTCAGTTTCCTTGTGTATAAAATAGCTCTGTGCTACTTTGGTAGCTGTGTAGTAGAGAGAACACTGGATTTGGACTTGGGAAGACCTAAGTTCAAATCCTACCTTAGACATAGTTATATAATGCTGAACATTCACTCTTTTGAGTCTTTGCTTCTGTAAATGAAGATGACAGAATATCAGTATCTATTTTACAACATTATTGTGAGGATCAAATGAATTCCTAGATGTAAAGCATTGTATAAAGCTTAAAGCCATATACATAGTTAGTTATTTTTATTATCTACCTCATGGGAATCATGAGGGAAATGCCTTTTAATCCTTAGTATATTATATACACTTGAGTCAGTGGTAACATTTGGAGTAATAATAGAATAAGTTGCCTTTGAACTAAAAAGTTTTCCATCTCAGGAAGTATTTAAGCAGAGGACACAGCCACCAGTCAGAGAAGAAGCAGATTCACGAAGAGATATTCATGCATTGAATGTGAGACTAAAGTTCTTCTTTAGTTTCACATCCTGTAAGTTACAAAGTTCAGGAACTTTCATATGTAGGATTTTGTAAGATATGTTTGGGGCATTGTAGACAAAGCATTGAACCTAGAGTAAGAAATATTTGATAGATATTTTTAAATATTAACTTCATGACTCTAGGGGAGTCAATTAATCTTCCTCAGCCTCAGTTTCCTCATCTGTAAAATAGGGATAACATCTAATCTCTCCCCCACCCTATCCACCAGGATTATTAGGATCAAATGAAATAATAATTATAAAACCCTTAGCACAGTAACTGGCACATAGTAGATACTATATAAATACTAGCTATTATTAGATAATAGTTTTTACTAACTACATAAATCTGGATTAATAGAAGCATAGAATAGATGAAAGCCATTTCCCCTGGCCTCATCTAATATGGATTTGTACTGGGGAGGAAAGAAACCATGTGTGATTGTAGAATTTCAGGAAATGGCACCGTCTTATATCCTGGGCTAATACTGAACCCTGCTGAGATGCACCTATGTATTTAGAAAGAAATGAGACAGCTGAATACATGTGTGTCTGCCTGAGATGAGAAAGAGTAAAGAATCATGATTTCTGGGCTAGCAAAGTAATTAGAACACTAGTGTGCTAATTAAGGCACATAAATTAAATGACATTATTAGCATTTTCTATCAGAAAAAAAGGTGGATGTGTTTTTTTTCCCAGGGAAATGACACCTGCAAACAATTATCTCTACCTTATTATTGCTATTAAGATTATTTACATAAGTTATGTTCAGTTAGCATTCATTACTCTTAATGATTTTTCACAACACCTGACCTCATATCACAGCCACTATTTATGAATAGGAAAGTATTCTAGCATCGTTGAGGATAAATAGTGTAATATAAATAGAGAAGATTGTGATTAGGAGCCCTAACATCCTATGGTTTTATACAGTTTTAGGGACAGCTTTTCTTCATTTAGTAGAAAGAATTCTTTTATTATCTAACAGCATGTGTGGTTTGTGTGGACGGTGAACATGAAAGTTTTTTTTTACTGTCATGAAGTGTTCTTTGGTGCTTATGATAAACTATAAAAGTGATTCTGTAATTTGTCTGTTTCTCATGTTTAGTCATCACATCATTTCACTCTAGGAAAGTACATGACACTGGATGATCAATAATTTTGCCAACAAAGATGAAGAGTTGACATGCCCTCAAATTTTCCTTGACTAAAGAATCTCTTCATCAGCAACCCTCAAAGTATGGTCTAAGGATCCCTGGTGGCCTTTCAGTGGGTCCAGGAAGCCAGCACTATTTTTGTCATTATCATCATCATCATCATCATGTTTTAATTTCTAATCCCATCTTCTACAGGAAGCCTTCCCCAATCCCTATTAATTCTAGTGCCTTTCCTCCATTAATTATTTGCTATTTATTCTATACATTGCTTGCTTTGTATTTATTTGTTTACATAGGGACCTTGACCTCTTTTTGTATCCCCAGTACTTAGCACAGTGCTTGGAATATAGCAGGCACTTAAACATGTTTATTTAACTCACATAAACAAAAACATTTTTGGATCCTCAATTTTAGTTGAATATAAAAGGATCCTGACACCAAAAAAATTTAAGAACTGCTTCTCCACATTAATGTTCTATCTGTACTTTAAATTATGATCTTAGCAAGTGAGAGGCTCTGGGACTTAAGCCATGTTAAGATAGGAATGAGAATCTATTCAGGTATCTAAAAAGACTATATATTAACAATGGAATAAATATGGCTTCCTTGTATTGCTCATGCCATCATACATTGTTATGACCTGCACTGGCTGCAGATAATTAGCAAACACCCCAGACTATTTTATTTCCTAAAAAATGTCTATCCAGACTTTCCAGGAAGAAGTCTAAATTTGATTGCAGTACTCAAAGTGGCGCACTTATAACTCACTATGAGTATATTTCAGGCTTTTGTTTCCTGCATGTTTGAATGCCAATCATTCTAAATCCCTGTCTTCATATATGTGAAGCCTTGCCAGATATTCTTTTGGAGGGGATTTATTCCCTACCTCCTGCAATTTTTATACCCAATGGGACTGGGACTAAGACTATTTTATGGTTTTATTCTTTTTCCTTGAAGGAGGACTATTTTCCCAGGTCAATCTGATTATTTGGAACAAAGTGAAAACCACCACTTTGTTTTTCAACTCTCTTATGAGCTGTTCAGTTTAAGTATAGGTAATAGAATCTGTTCTCTTATCATTAATACTTAAAGCACCTGTAATTTTGTTGGCATGAAGTACTCCTCATACTGACCAGTTGCACTAAAATTAATAATAATAATAATAAGCACTAAGACTAATTGATAGTCTTTATGAAGCACTAGGGCTTTAGCCCATCATTGGCTATGCAATAGTACCAGAGATAGGATTCCCAGGTTAGCCTTCTAACCACTGTGTCACACTGCATCTGAGGAAAAACAAGAAATGAAAGAAAAAAACAATGACTACCATAATGTCAAAGAAAACAACACCCAAGTAATAGTAACAGTAGTAACTTTCATGTATATAAAATTTTGGGAAAAAA
>JAJPUD010020811.1:0-24057 GCA_023553655.1 Myrmecobius fasciatus | reverse complement strand
AACCCTATGACCTAGCCGTGGACGTTGGCTGCGGATCGGGTCAAAGCACCCAGGTCCTGGTCCCTCACTTTGCCAGGGTCCTGGGGACAGACATCAGTGAAGCTCAGATTCAGCAGGCCAAGCAAGCACACAGCTCCTCCCGAGTGTCTTACTGGTAAGTTTGCCTGAAAGGGTCTGCTAGAACTCCAGGGACCCCCCAGGTCCAGTCCAGTCTCCTCAACTCACAGAGAACAAAACTGGAACACACCCCCTTTGCAGTCTCTGGGCTGGTACAAGGAAGAGTCTACACTTCCTTAACTCCTCTGGTGGGAGAGGAGGGAGAAGCTCCTTGGAATCATAGAATTAGAGGAAAATCAGCAAACATTTATTAAGTACCTACTGTGTGCAGGGCACCACGCCAAACTTAGGGACGCAGGGAAAACCACTGCAATCCCTGCCCTCTGGGAGCCCATATCTAACAGAGGAGACAGAAGGCAAACAACTCTTTACAAACAGGACAAACGCTTGGTTGGTTGGTTGGGCCAAAATGACATCATTATGTTAGAGAGGACAAATTTAATTATTTTCTAAATAAATTAATTATTTTCTAAATAATGAATAGGGGAAAGACTTTAGAATTAAAGGAGAAAAACTTGTGTGGAAGGGGGGGATTTTAGAGCAGGGAAGCCCAGAGGCATGTGGGATGATGGGATGAGGGGAGGGCCTGAAGGACTTTGCCAGCCAATGGGAGGATTTCCCACTGGATCCGGTTCTGCTGGCTTTGGAGGAGGAGGAAGAGGAAGAGGAGGAGGAGGAGGAGGAGAAGGAGAAGGCTGCTGGGGAGTATGCTTGTGGTAGGGAAGGGGCAGAGGGCATCGCTTTCCCCTTCTCCCCATCTCAGTAATGACTTCTTGCTTAGCAGTCACCACATCTGGTCCAGATGCAAGGTCAAGGGCAACGGCAGAGAGGGCCAAGTCCCAGGAGCCCAGCAGGAAGCTGCCCCCAGAGGGGGTGACAAGAAGAGAAGGGCCCTTCAATGCCCGAGGTGTCAGGTGCCCCAGCTGGGCACATGTCTGTGTCCCAGGGGTCACCTGGAGTGTGTCCCATTGAGGCTAGCTGTATCTGTGGGAGAGGATGCCCCAAGGTTATTGGGGGACCCTTTGGTAACCCCCCTTTGTGCTGTGCCGTTAGCTTTGAGCCAAGGCGCCAGCTGGGTAACTGAGGTGGACGCCCTGGTGGGAATGGCTCTAGTGCATCTAGTGGATGCAGAGATGGTCGGGAACCTGAGGGAACCAGCCCAGCCAGTGGGAGGCGGGGGGCTCGGACAAATAGACTGTGTTTCTTTTTCTTTTTTTTTCCCTGAGGCAACTGGGGTTAAGTGACTCCCCCAGGGTCACACAGCCAGGAAGTGTTAAGAGTCTGAGGTCAAGATTTGAACTCCGGTCCTCCTGACTTCGGGGCTGGGGCTCTATCCACTGCACCATCTAGCTGCCCCTAGACTGTTTCTTTTTAGCCATTTTTCATGGAAAGCTTTCTGCCCCAGCTGAGAAATGGCAGAATGAGGCTGGAAACTCTGGAATTCAGTGCTTGGGAACTTCTGTTGGGAAGGTGCTACTCTCTGATGGTGGGAGTAAGGAGAATGGGTGGGATGATGTGATGGGAGATGACTGCTGACTGTGTGTGTGTGAGAGAGACACAGAGACAGAGAAAGACAGAGATACAGAGACAGAGAGAGAGAGAGACAGAGACACAGGGACAGAGAGAGAGATACAGAAACAGAGAGACAGAGACACAGGGACACAGAGAGAGATACAGAGACAGAGAGAGACAGACACAGAGATAGAGATAGAGAGACAGACGGGCAAAGACAGAGACACAGAGAGAGATACAGAGACAGAGAGACAGGGACAGAGAAAGACAGAGACAGAGAGAGACAGAGACAGAGATAGAGAGACAGAGACAGAGAGTGACAGAGACAGAGAGAGAGAAAGAGATAGAGACAGACAGGCAGAGACAGAGACACACAGAGAGAGAGAGACAGACAGAGAGACAGAGACAGAGAGAGGGAGCCGGGGAGCCGGACTGCTGGGGCCGCGCGGGCGCTCACGGCCGCTGTCCCCCCCCAGCGCGTGCCCCGCAGAGGCCCTCCCGGTGGAGGACGGCTCCGTGGACCTGCTCACGGCCTTCACGGCGGCGCACTGGTTTGACCTGCGGCCCTTCATGCGCGAGCTGGCCCGGGTCCTGAAGCCCGGGGGCTGCGTGAGCCTCAGCTCCTACTGCCCCCAAATGAAGGTTCGGTACGGGGCCTGCTCCGAGGCGCTGACCCAGATCTTCCAGGAGGTGGGTGCGGCAGACCCGGGGCGGATCCTCGCCACTCCCACACTGGGAAAGTCCCTTCCCCGACGGAGGTCGGCCCCTTCCACAACGCGCCCCCCAGGGGCGCTCCCTCAGCCGGAGTCCCCCCCCCAGGACCCCACGCCGGCCGCTCGCTCTCGCACTCCTGCCCCGCCCAGAGACCCCCGGGCGAGAGCCAGCCTCGCTCTGGGAAGGGACGGGGAGCCGGCGGCAGCCCCAGAAGCCCCTTCCGGAGAAGTCCGAGGCAGCTTCCGGCCCCGCCCCGGCGGTGTCTATTTCCGAGGCTGACCGGCTGTGTGACGTTTAACCTGCCTCAGTTTATCCGTCTGTGAAAGGGGTAGCCTCTATCTCCCGGAGCTGAGATTCAAATGGAAAAAAAAAAAAAAGTGTCAATGTCGGCTACAATAACGAGTATTAATCACTGGGACCTGCTGTGGCTTCCTTATTCCCTTGAAAAGAGAGAGAAATGTCCCCGTCGGGGATAATGGGGACTTGGTGTCTCAGGAAACTCCTTCCGGGGCTCGCGATTGTGCCCCTGTAGGTCCTCCCTTAAGCTGCACACGTCCCAGGTTCTCTAGAGCCAGTTTGAGGGAGGAGCCACAGACTGGGGTCCGAATTCTGCCGGGCCTTAGTCGTGGGACCCTGGTCAGGTCATTTCCGCCCCCTCCTTTTTGTGGCTGCCTCTCCCTATAACCCATTACCTTCTCATGGATCTGCTACTTTGGTCCACATGGCAGCCCACCTAGAAGCCCATGCCAAGGCGCTGCTTCTGAGAACTGCTGCAGGGAAAGAATCCTGATTCCTCCCTCCCTCCCTCCCTCCTTTCCTCCCTCCCTCCCTCCTTTCCTCCCTCCCTCCCTCCTTTCCTCCCTCCCTCCCTCCTTTCCTTCTTTCCTCCCTCCCTTTCTCCCTTTTTCTTTCTTCTTTATGAGGTTTTCTCCTTGCAGACTCAAGCTGTCCTGAATAAGTACGCCAATGAAAAGTTGCAAGTCCTCCTCTCTGAATACCAAGAGATATTTGATCTTGTGCCTTTTCCAGACAAAAAAAGGTGAGAAACAGCTCAGTGCCAAAGCCCTTTCTCCTGTGAGGTGTCCCCAAAATCTTCACGAAGCTTTAAAATTTTAGTAACTCTAAGTTTCAATAGCTTTAAGTTTTAAAGATTTAGTAGCTACAAGTTTGAATAGCTTAAAACTTCACAAGTCTTTTGTCTTTAGAATTATGGGGAAACTAAAGATCTTTAAGATGCCCCCCCCAAAAAAATCTCATTGCTGGAAGGAACTCTCAAAAAAGGGTTTCTAATCCCTTGCTTATAAAGGGGAATTAAATCATTCCTGAATCTCTTTTTCTAAACCTAAATTTGAGTCCAAATCCCACCCGCCTTGGAGTTGTGGCCTTTCTACCCAGGAGCTCCACGAGCTGCACCATTGGGCTGCACCATTAAAGAGAATTCTAGCTCTGGAGAAGGGCTCTTCCAGGCTCCCGCTTTCCTTTTACGGATGAGCCCGGAGAGGGAATGTCCCCTGATCAGCTGCCATTGGAACATTTTGGAGAAGAGTCGGTTGTTTTTCTCCCCAGAAAGGGCCAGACCTTGGCGTCATTTTCTCAGGATGCGTGTCACAAAAGCTTTTTGGCGTGCTGCCTTGGAACTGGGGCAATGTCACTTGGGGAATTAGCATTCCCCTTATTAGCTTCTTCTTCTTAAGTCTGATTCAATTCGAGTCATCGTCCCTCCAGAGTTGAGCAGGGCTTCAGAGTCCCTGTCATGCAGCCCTTTCATTGGACACATGGAAAAGCTTATGCCGGGAGGGGTGGTCTACCTGCCAAATGGGCCGTAAAACAGTGGAGGGGACTCTGAATCGAGGGTTTTTTCATTGCCTCAGTTTCCTCATCTGTGAAATAGCTATAATTAACCCCATTTTACAGATGAGGAAACTGAGGCAATGAAAAAGCCCTCAAGGTCAGAGCATAAAGCTTGTTGAAATCCTGAAGTGCCCTAGAAATGTTATATATGTATGTATATAACAGTATATATATATGTATGTATATATATCTCAGTATGTCTTTATTATCCTACAGAAAACCGGGCTTCAGTCTCGATTAATTCTTTCCGGGATGGCAGAATTATTTTTCAGGGCAGTGCCATTTCCTTTACGGTGGCCGGCCTGATGGGATTTCTCCGGTCCTTTTCCATGTTCCAGACTTTTAAGAATGCCCAACCGGAGGCAGCGGAGGCCCTCGTGCACCGGACTCAAGCGAGGTAAGGCCTTCTCCGTCTCCTTCCCATCTGCTCTGCCCGTCGCTACCCGGTGAATTTTCCATTGTGCCCTTCCCACCAACCTGCAGTGACCGGCCCCGGGGGAAAGCCCCGATTTTGTCCCACTCAGCCCCGGCCCTGCTCCCCAGTCTCCTCCCTGCTGCCCCTTGACCCCCGTGGCCAAACCACTGGATATCATCGAGAACAGGGAGAGCGCTGGGCAGGGAGGAGGGAGACGCTCAGTCCTGGAGGGAGTTTTTGATTGGTCGTGAGGGAGAGGAGCCAATCGGGACTCTCTGTTGTGAGCTGGGGCCCAGGCCCTTTTGCCCAAGAGGCAGACCTGGGGGGAGGAGGAGGAGGAGGAACGGGATCACCTTCCTTTTCCTGCTGGGATTTCAGAGCATCCTCCGTTCTGGGGCTCCTCATCCCTCCATCACACTTCACTTTCCATCACCAGAGGTGCCCCCAAGACACTGTCTCCCCCTCGGGCTTGTTTCTCCAGGTTCCTGGAGACCATGAAGGTATCTTCTCCCGAGACCCCACTAGCCTTGATGCTGGACTACGTCTGTGTCCTGGCCTGCAAGGCGCCGAAGGAGAGCGCTTCCGGATGAACCGACCCCTTCCTTTGGACCCGGTTCCAAATCCAATAAAGAGCCCCAGAACCCCGGCCCGGGTCACCCAAGCTCCGGTGGATTCTCCCTGCGGCCTCCATCGCTCGCCCTTGCCGGGCGGTCCGGGGGCCAGTTACTGAGGGGCAGGAGGCCAAGGTCAAGGTCCAGAATGAGCTGGCACTGTTGGGTGGGGAGAGCCATTATCGGGCGGTGAGTGGCTCCGGGTGGGGACACTGGTCACCCTTAGGGATGAGCGCCATTGCCTTCTCCTCGGACCACGTTCGGCCGAGAACTGAGGGAGCCCTTTGTCCAGGGGGGCCATCCACCCCGGGGGGCTTCCAGGACAAGTCTGAGAACAGCAGAGGGGGGGCAGGGAGGAGCCTGTTCCTGTCGCCCCATCAACCCCTCATCAGATGTTTTCTCCCTCATCCCCTTCTGGCCCCTCCCCCCCCCCAGTCTCACTGGGGTTCTTTCTGGTCTTGGGATTTAGAACGGGGGGGGGGGACCATGGCAATGGTCGTCAAGCCCTTCATCCTGCCATGAGCAGACCGAACCGCCAGGATTGGAACTTGGCTCCGGACCCCCCTCCCCCATTTCCCACCTCCAGGTCCCCCTGTCCCAGCTGGGCTCAAAGCCCCCCTGAGGCTCGTGGCGTGAACGCCCTTTGCTCCCTGACAGGACACGTGACCGGCCACGTTTAGTGGGACGGGGGTCTGAGCAGTCAGCTCTCCGCAGCCTCTGGGCGGGGGAGAGCTGTGGGGGCCCCAGAGGTCAGAGAGCCCTGCTCACTGGGAAAAGACTGGGCGTCGGAGTGCCCCCGGTGGACTCCAGACCACTCGACAAGGCGTGGACTCTGGGCAGGGGCTGCCTGGAGGTCTTGGGGGGGCTCACAGGGCCCCAAAGCCGCTTGGCTCAATTTGGCAAGTTTGGGGGAGCGGAAGCCCTCCTGAGCGCCAGTCGCCGGCCGGACAAACCCTTCATTTCTCCCTCTGCAGTCACACTCAGGCCCTTCCCTCTGTCCCACAGCCTCCACCCCAATTCAAGGCCTTGCCACCATTGCTCCAGCGGCCTCCAAATGGGCCTCCTCGCCTCAATCCCTCCTGCACTCACTGCTGGTGGCTCCGACCGGGCCAGCCCCCTGCTCTGGGCGGCAGCGGCGGCTTCCTTTTGGTCCACGACAAGAGCCCCCAGATCCTCCGGGGTCCCTCCTCCGTGCCTCTGGATCATCCGTCCTCCTTCCCAGAGATGCGGCATCTAAGCCCCCCCACCCCCGCCCCCTCCTCTGTCCCGCTTCGGCCCGTCTACACCTGGGAGTCCAGCCCTGAAGCCCCCAGGGGACACTTCCCAGGACGGCGTCCCCAGCCCCTCCACAGGGCCCTTGTTTCGGTTCGCCGACCTCTCGTTCTCCCTTCTGTAAAATGGGGACACATTTTGGGCCCCGTGCTCTCCTGGGGTGCCGAACCCGGGGTGGGCCGATCGCCCCCTCAGTGGCCGGGCCCGTGGGCCATCCGTGGCCTTCCGCCCCGGGAGGTCTCAGGCTTCGCTCTCTCCCCACCCCGACCCGGCGGCCCAGAGGGCGGGAAAGCAGAGGAGGCTCAGGGAGCGGAGGGTGGAAAACGCGCTTCCTTTATATACAAGACCGACTTCTGTACAGCAGGCGGGGCGGGGGGGGCGGGGCTATGTACACCAAGGTCCGGAGGCGCGGCTGCGCGGGGCTCGCCCTATAAATTAAGGTAATAAATAGGAGGGGGCGGGGCCCCAAGCTAAGGCACCAAACCTCGGGGCCCCCCCAGGAGCGGTCGCCGCGGCGCCCCGGACTGCGCGGACAGACACGGCGGGCGCCCCCGCCGCTGGGCCGCTGCCGACCTCCCCAGGAGGCGCCCGGTCTGTTTATGGGACACGAGCGCTGAAAAGGGACCCACACGACTCCACGGAAACACTCGTGTCCGTTTTGTTTTGAGCACGGCTGAGACACTCGGAAAAATAATACTCTCCACAACAGGAAGCGGCTGGTCCTGGGGGGGGCGAGGGGGGCTCCGGCTCGTCACAGCTTCTAGGTGGGCGGGGGGGGGGTCACTAGTGATGGAGCAAAACGGGGGCTGTGTGTATGTGAGGTGTGTGGGTGTGGGCACGCGGGCAAAGCCTCTGGCCTGCTTCCCATCTGCATGAATTCTAAAATCTGGGGCGCCTGGGAGGCCCCCCGGATCCTGCCTGTCCCAGGACCTATGAGCTGAGGGTCAAGGCCCCGGGGACCCTGCAGCATCTGGCTTCAGATGGTGCTCCAGCGCAGCGGGCCCCACTAGAAGCCGCTGCAGCCCCCCAAGCTCTGAAGGCCTCTGACCCCTGGGCCATCCCCCAGACCCCTGCCCATCCCAGCCATGGTACCCTACCCGAGTCCCCCAACGAGCTCGAGCTCCCAGGGGTACAGGCAGAGGGCCATGCAAACGCTGTGACCCACGGACACTTCTTGAACCCCCATTCTAGTTTTCTGGGGAACACGCTCTCCACTTTTTCCCTGGACTCCCTCTGGCCAAGCCTTGGGCTGGAGATGTCCCTCTCCCACCAGCCTGCAGCCCCTCAGTTCAGAGGATGAGCCAGAGGCCCAGAGTGGGTCTGTGACCAGACATCAAATCCCTCACCATCCTCCCCTCCCCCTTTGAGTGTCTACAATGCCATCCAGTGGCTTCTTGGGCCCCTGTGGCCGTCCTCCCCAGGGGGGTGGGGGGTGGCCCTCGGGCCCGCACAGGCCCAGCTCTGGTGCCCACCACCCACGGGGCTGAGGAAGGTCTATGAGGCAGAAATCCCGTGGGGGGCTGGGGCTGTACCCCCAAATCCTGTCCCCTTGATCTGGGATATTCAAAAACAGAATGGGACCCGGCCGAGAACGGGCGAGCGTCCGGCCTTGCAGAAAGGGAAGGAAGGTAGAGTGCGGCCCCCCGAGGAGGCGAGCCCGCAGGGAAGGAGCCCCCCGGGAGCAGAGACGGCCCGGCACCTGGCTGGAGCTCTGCACGAGGGGAGGGATGGCCACACGCACAGGGCTCAGGACGGGGGGCTCAGAGGCAGGAGGGAGGGTGTCAGACACCCCAAGAGTCAAGTCTTGCTGCGAGCAAAGAGCTGTAGCACAGGGACATGAGGCGCTGCCAGCGCTCCCCGAGAAATGGCCAACAAGGGATTCGGAGAAGCTGGGGGAGATGAAGGGATCCAGAGGGAGGTGGGGGGCCTGGGAGGAGGGGGGTGAGGGGGCCAGGAGGAGGGAGGTGAGGGGTCCAGGAGGAGGGGGGCGAGGGGGCCGGGAGGAGGGACACATTATGTGGATGGGAGGAAGCTCAAGTCTGGCTCTGGGGGCTGCCAGGTTCGGCCAAGCCTGGCCATGGAGAAGGGGTGGGAAGGGGCAGAGGACAGATGGGGGGGGCAGCAGCGGGCACAGAATGCCTGAGGCAGGAGGGAGCTGGCTGAGTGGCTGTGGGCAAGGCCGGGGCATCAGAGGCGGCTGCTTCACCCAGTTACAATTCAGATGCTTGAAATCCTGATCTTGTGTAGGACCCTTTCTTAGGGATGGGGGGGGGGGCAAGGCCACAGCCTGTGGGGTACGGCGCCCAGAGACACTGGAAGCCCACGTGGGACAGGAGGCGGACCGGAGGGAAGGTCTTGTCCTGGGCCATCAGGAGGGAGGACCGGGGAGGGGACTGTTCTGGAGCAGACTCAGCATGGGGAGGGCTGGGGGCACAGTGGGGGTGAGGGTGGGCGGTCTCTGCCCCCCAGAGGTGCCCAGCTTAAGCCGGCCAAGCCCCTTGTGGCCGCCGTCTCCCAGTCCCGGGAAGCCTGGCTCGGGTTCGGTTTGGGGTCTCCTGAGGGTGGTCCGGCCCAGCCGGCCCTTCCCGGGGCTGTTGCCACAATATGGACTGCGCAAGGGAGAGAACCAAGGGGGCCGGGCACGGCACGGGCGGCGCTAACTGGGGAGTCCCTGCTCCCGTCCCATACAGACGCCGAGGCCGGCCTGTGCCCCCTTCAGCCTCCCTGGCATGTGGCGCCTCTCTCGGCTCGGGGTCTCCAGGTCCTCCCTCCCTTTGGCCACAGCAGGTTTTCCAGAAAACTCTCCCAAGCTCAGGACCAATGGGCAGAGTGCGCCAGCGTGGCGGGAAAGCCTCGTGGGCAGATGCTCTGGGAGAGAGGGGAGGACGCCCCCGGCCCCGCCTGAGGACCCCCACAAAACGGGGGGCGTTCCTGCAGGACTTCCGCTTGTCACCTGCTGCTTCCTTGCCTGGTCTGGGACGAGCGGCCGCGCCGGGAGTGACCGCGGAGCCTGGCTGAGCCACGTGGCCTCCGTGGCCGGACTCTGCTCCCGCCAACCTCACCACCAATACTGGGGGTCCCATGATCTGGGACCCTCCTGAGAGCGGAAAGATGGAGGTAAAGCGACGCGGGGGGGGGGAGAGGGGTTAGCTGTGGCCGGGCAACGCCCCCCCCTCGGATTTTGTTGGAAACATGAGGGTTTCTGCCCCTGACGAGGAGGTCGAGAGCTTCTGGCTACAGCGGGCTGCCAAGGGTCGGTCCTCCCGCCGATGTCGCCACACGCTCCTGAGCCTCCCTCAAGCCTTCTCCTCACTGGGGGGGGGGGGGGGGGGGGTCTGCCGGAGGGGGAGGGGACCGAGGACGCTTCCCAGGGTGCTCCACAGGAGATCCGGCTGCCCCAGGGTCAGCCTCCAACCCCGGCCTGCACTATGGGGGTGTTCCTAGCGGACTCCCCTGGAGAGGGTCTGGGGGCCGCCCCTCTGAGCCGCGGCCGGAGTCGGGGGTCCCTCCCGAGGCGGTCTGTCAGCAGGGAGGCCCCTTTGGAAGGTAGCGGTGCGGCGGCTGCGGTGAGGGGCCCACGGGGGAGGGGGTAGCACCATGACGTGAGCTGGCAGAGGACGGGCAGATGCAGGCGGCGAGGGCCCCGGCTAGGCCTCGGCGGTGGGCGCGCTCCGGCTCAGCTCGCGGATGCCGTGGAGGATCCTCTTCATGTGGCCCACCTTGGTCACCCCGAGGTCCTGAGAGCAAGAGGAGACACGGCCATGAGACGCGGGGAGAGCGGGCGGAGGGCCGGCCTGGCGCCCGGCCCCATGGGGACCTCGGCTGCCCCCGTGGCTCAGAACGCTGGTGACCCTGGAGAAGCATCAGCCGTGCAGCGCGCCCCGAACCGTCAGACCCCGAGCGGCCCCCAGGACCCCGACCCACCACCAGCGGGCAGCCTTACATGCAACCTGAAGCAGAGACCTAGTCTTAGATGCCACCCTGAGGCACTGCCAGCGGGCCTGGGTTTTGCCCATGCCATGAGGCCCGGGCAGCAGGCCTGGGTCCCTCTGGGCACCCGGGGCTGGCAGGCTCCGGCCCGGCTCCGCCTTTGGTGCCCAGCGCCGGTCCACCTCGGCAGTGCCCCCCCCCCCCGCGGCCGGGCCCCAGCAGGGTTGGGGGCCGGGATGTACCTTGAGGTCCCTCCGCTCGAGCTGCAGCAGCTCGGGGCCGCGGATGTCGTGGCCGATGAAGATTTCTCTATACTCACAGAGGCTGAGGTGCTCCAGCCAGGTGGCCACCTCCTCTGTGCCCCAGAGGTGAGCTGTCAGAGACGGAAAGCGTGGCCGCTGAGCGCCGGAGAGAGGCCGCCCAGAGCCGCGCCAGCTCCCCACCCAGTGCCGCCACACCGGCCCGGCCCGGTTTTCTTAGGGCGCCTCGGGCGGGCCCCGCTCGGCCTTCTGGGCTGTCCCAGAGCGGGCCCGAGGGAAGCCGGGCCACGCAATTGCGGCCTCTGGACAAGCACTGGGGGGGAGTTGGGGGGGGGGGCCCAATCATCAGGAGAGAAGCCCCTTGACCCAAATGCCAGAGCCCAGAGCAGGGGGGCAGCCCCGCCACATGACCAGGCCGCAAGCGGGGCCATCTTCTCCCAGCATGTGGCGGGCACCCCCCCGCTGGGGCCGAGCGATTCGTGGATCCCGAGAGAAGCGGCGTGAGCGGCAGGGGCTGAAGGAAGCCCGCGACCCGTGCCCCAAAGCCCCGCGACCCCCGAGGTCACCAAAGCCCCCCCCTCCCGGCAGACCACAGCGGGAAGCTCAGGAGGCCCCTTTCGCTTGGTTTGGGGATCCCGCGACCCCTCAGACCGCGCACGGGGTCTCGAGCCCGGAAACAAAGTGTCAGTGAGTGGCTGAGAAGGGGGGGGCGGGGGGCTAGCTACCGGGGAGGCCGGAGCCGGAGCCGCGGATCTCTTTGTTCTTGCTGCTTTTCTCCTTTTTGAATTTGGTCACCAGGCGGAATTTGCCGCTGCGGCCGCGCTTGGAGAAGTCCAGAGGCACGGGATTCTGGGGGGCAAGAAGCGGCGGGGAACATCGGGGTGACTGGCGGCCCCCCGGCCCGTGGGGGAGGGGGCAACAGCTGCCGCATGAACCCCATCATTGCTCACAGAGGGAACTCTGGGACATCGGGGCGACTGGCGGCCCCCCGGCCCGTGGGGGAGGGGGCGTACCTCGTCGTCACTGGGCTCCATGAGCTGCCACAGCCAGGGAATGTCGGCCAGCCGCCTCAGCTGGAGGTCCATGTCGGCCAGGGCCGCCCCGAGCTGCTCCTTGTGGGGGGGCTCGAGCTGCTGCACCGCGGCCGGGGAAGGAAGGACGCCCGTTAGCCCGGGGGGGGGGGGTCGGGGGCCGAGCGCTTCCCGGACTCTGGCAGACGGGGGCCCTGCCACGGCCAAGCCTGGGGGCACCCCCCCCAGCTGAGGGAGCAGAGCTCGGAGATGAGGCGCCCGAGCTTCCGGCCCAGGGCACCCCGGGGACCCCCCCCCCCGTACCAAGGCCATCTTCCCGGTGAGCAGCAGCTCCGTCTCGCTGTGGAGCGCCCGGATGTTGTTCACCATCTCCAGCACAAACGTGCAGTTTAGTCCCTGGGGGAGGAAAGCTCTGTGAGGGGCCGGGGCTGCAGGGCACGGGGGCATGGGTGCAGGTGCGGGCACAGGGGCGCAGGGGAAGGGGCAGGGGCACGGGCGCGGGCTCACCTCACTGGCCTTGGATTTCCCATAGACTCTATTGAGGGACTTGGAGCTGGCGTTGACGGCGTGGGCCAGCTCCTGCTCCATGTCCTGGCAGGACTGAGCTATCTCCCGGATGCTGCGGGACAGACGGAGACGGTGAGCCCCGGGTGCCCACGAGGCCTGAGCTGGGCACGGGCAGACCAGACTGGGGGCGATGCCCGGGGTAGCCTTGAGTCAGGGTGAGCTGGAAGCCCGGGTCCCGGCAGCTCCTGCTCCTCTCTCAGGTCCCTGGGTCTCCCCTGGGCCCCAATGGAGACCACTGGGCACGGGTGGGTGAGGGGCAGTGGGGCCCGGGGCCTGGGCCTATGTGTCCCCAGAAGGAGGACGAGCGACTTCTTTGCCTCGAGGTCACCCCCCCGGGGCTGTGCCAGCAGCGGGCAGTGCCCACCTGTGGATGAGGGCCCCCGCCGCCTGGCCAAACCGGTGCATCTGAGTGGACTCCTCTTCGGACATGATCTCCGGGTGCAGGGAGAAGGAGGGCGGGCGCGAGAGCTCACACTTCTGCTTGTCCTCCCAGGATTTCAGGGTGCTTTCAAAGGCCTGGCACGCCAGGGGGTCGGGGTGAGCCCCAGGCCGCCCCCCTGCCCTTGCCGTCCCTCCGGCCATCCTGGCCCGGCCCCAGCCGCTGCTCCCGGTCCCCTCCTTGCCTCCAAGACCAGGCTCTGGCCCGGTGACCCTCCCCAGGTCGCCTTCCTAAGGGTCTTGGCAGGACCTGATGCCCTTGTGCCCCCTTAGGAGACTGGGGAGCGGCTCTGCTCACAGCCTATGCTGTGGAACCTTGGGAGGATCCCCAAGAACGCAGGGAAAATCAGGGTCCTTCCTGGGGGGGGGGAGGGCAGAGACCAGCTGGCCAGGCCCTTCCCACCCCTGGGACTCAGCTCCCAGGCTGATGGGGGGCTGCCCCCCACCCTCAGAGAGCCCAGAGAAGGTGCCCCCATCCTCGGAGGCCGGCCTTACCCGATCCCTGGTCAGGGTCTGCGCCCGGTTCTTGTGGACAATCTGGATGTAGCCGGGGGGCTGGATCCAGGCCTCTCCATCCACCTGCACGGGGACGCCCTCCTCGCCCAGGATGGCGATCTTCACCGTGCGACACTGCGGGCAGAGCGCAGGCCTCTGAGCCCCCCATGCCCGCCCCGGCGCGTGCCCGGTGGCTCCCTCCTTCCTGCCGTCTTCAGTGCCTCTGAGGGCCATGCTCGTCTGGGCAGGGACCCTCCGGTCACCCCGGGGCCCCCACACTGCCCAGTCCCCGCGGGCACCTGCCTCTGGTCTGAATGAAGATGGCACTCACGTGTTCCCTTTAGAAATATTTAACATGGACAACCCTTGGCAAAAGCGGGGACGCTCTTGTTACAAACCGGAGCGGGCCAAAGGGGGCCCGGAGTCCCTGCAAGCCGGACGCTGCTCGTCCCCCACCCCCAGTGTCATGGGCGGCGATGCTCCATAATGCCCGCGGCCAATCCCAGCCAGCGGCTCCCTCCCTCCCTCGGGCCTCTGGGTGCCAGCGTCTCACACCCGCATCAGCGGTCTCACTCACAAAGTGACTGCCCCTTTTTGGGGGCGCTGACCCAAAGCAGCTTTTCGCCGCCGTGCCCCTTGCGCCGCCCGGCTCTGGCCGGTTACCTGGGCGATCCGGTGGTGCTGCAGGTTGATGACCCGGGAGACGGCCATCTGCATGCTGCCGAAGACGGCCACCACCTCCAAGACCTTGTCATCGAAGGAGGGGGCCGTGAATGTCTGGAAGCGAGGGGGGGGCGCACAGTCAGGGCCCCCAGGCCTGCCCGGCTCCCGTCTGAGCCCCCCGGGGCAGCCCGCCAGGTCTCTGAGGCAGCGAGGCCCCCGGGAGGCAGGGGCCGTGACACGGAGCCCCCCACTCTACGACCCCGTCCCCTCAAGGGGAACCGTCTCACAGAGGCCGAAGCACCCAGAGCTCGGCCCGGATCTTGGGGGGGGAGGGCGGCCAGAGGCCGGTGGGGGCAGGGCCGCGGGGAGGGGTCAGCCAGGGACAAGGAAGGGCCTGAAGGTGCGGAGGCCCACAGACCCGGCAGGAGGGGCCGGGAGCCCCCGCCCCACTTACGTCATCTTCCTTGGTGCCTCCCCAGAAGTTGGTGCCCCCCGCATAGCTGGGGATGTTGAGGACGGCGATGCCCTGAAGACTGGGCAGCGGGATGGGACGCCCGTCACACTGGGCCGCGAGGACCGGGGGGACAGAGAGGAAGGACAGGTCAGCCCTAGGCCCGCCGAGGGCGCACCGAGAGGCTGCCGGCCAGACGGCCCAGGCGAGGGCTTGTGACAGAGGAGGGCTGGGAGCCAGGGCAAAGGGCACAGGGGGCACAGAGGGCAGAGTGAGCCAGGGGCACCAAGGGCAGGGGGCACAGGGCACAGGGGGCACGGAGGGCAGAGTGAGCCAGGGGCACTGAGGCGGGCAGGGAGAGGGGCTGGCCCGCACCCTTCCTTCTCACCTCCAGCAGCACCTTCTGCTCCAAGTTCCTGTAGGTGCGGTGCAGCAGCTCCTTGGTCCCCAGGACCCCGTACCACATCATGTTCTTGGTGCGGCTCCTGACAGAAGGACGCGGAACAAGAGTGAGCCACGCTGGTGCGCCCGAGCCGCTGCCGTGGGATCTTTGGGCCCCGCCAGGGAGGAAGGCCCCCTGAGCAGAGCCCTCCCCCCTCCTCGGGATGGAGCCCCCCAGACCACACCCAGCCCTCGGCGCCCAGAGAGCGGGCAGCGCTTCCTAGGGCGGGTCGCTCAGAACCGTGCCCGTGCCCAGGGCTCGCCATGTTGTGCCCGGAGCCGCTCCCTCTGGGGTCTCTTAAAGCCGCCTCCCAGTGCCACTTGCTCAGCCGTCCCAGCGGCCGGGCGCTGCCCAGTTGGCCGTTCTTCGCCGCTCTTGCCCCGTCTCCTTGGGCCCCGCTCGCCGCCCCAGCGCTGGCCGTTCCTGAGGGGCGCGGTCACCGCGGCACAGGGGTGTCTGTGCCTGCAGCCGCCTGGCGATGGCCCCCCCCCCCCCGGGGAGAGGCTCCCAGTCCCCGCACACTGGGGACCCGCGCTGGAGGGCGTGTCTGTGGCAGCTTTTAGGAAAGCGCTGCCCCCCATGCTCCTTGCTCTTTTCTGAGGGGGCCGCCTCTGCCCCCTCCCCCTCAGTGGCAGCGTGTCAGACCGTGCCGCGGCCCCTTTAACTCGCCACGTGCCCGCCATCTTGTCAGACTTGGTTCCGGTCCATCCTGCTGACGTTCTGTGGCCGAGCTCAGCCCGCTCCTGCGCAGCGACGGCCCCTCCCTTCTCTCTGATCCTGCTTCCCCCTCAAAGTCGGTCCTGCCTTGGAGCAGTGTCTGTGCCAGTGTGTCTGTGCCAGTGTGTCAGTGAGTGTGTCAGTGAGTGTGTCAGTGTGTGAGTGCGCGCCCGCACACAGGCGTCCCTCTCTGACCCCCTCCCAATAAGACACGACCGGACGTCACGGTGGCTCGGGCTTTGCCCCAGAATCAGGAGAACCCGAGTTCAGGCCCAGCCTCCGAGGCCCGGCCCTCAGGAGATGCAGGGGGGGGGTGGGGGTGGGGCAGTCCCCGGAGACTGAGGGTCAGGCGCTCCCCTCCCCCAGGGCTTCCTTTCCTCACCCCTAAGTTCTGAGAACTCACCCTGACAAACTAGCGCCCCCCTCCCCCCCCGCCTGTTGGTGCCAACTAGAAACGGCGCCGCTCGGGGGCACCTCGCCGCATCCACCGTCCAGCTGTCCCGGTCCTCGCGGTTTCTTTTCCGTGCTGACCTTTCTGTGGTTCCTTTGAGTCTCGTGGCTAAAGGCCGCGCTCCCGTGGCCTCTGCTCTTTTCTGTTTCATCAAACGTCTGTGTTTCCGTCCGAGCGACCCCCAGCTTTGCGGGGGGGGGGGCATCCTGGCTCCTTTGCCCTCTGGAATGCCACCATCCCGAGCACTCTCTTTCCCGGCGAGAGCAGCCGAGCCTTGTGGGATTCCAAGCGCGGTTCCGCGGTTTCTGAGCCGTTTCTTTCTGGCTTCTGGCAACATTTTCCCCCTGACCTGGGAGCTCCGGGACGTGGCTGCCACAGTGGCAGCTTTTCTTGGTGGCTCCCGGAGGTCGGTCCCTTTCGTTCTCTCTCTAAAACCACGGTGCCCCGGGTCTCTCCCGGGTTAATTTTCTAGATGAGGGAGGGAGGTTTTTAATCGACGTTCCCCGACGTCGCCGGCTCCCACGTGCCCACTGGGAGTTTTCAGGGGCTCTTTGCCCCCGTGGCCCATGCGGCTTCCGGGAGCTCTCCAGGGCATCTTGGGCCCGTCCGTCTCTGGCGTTTCGGGGTCTTTTTCGCCCTCCTGTGAATTCTCTTCTCCAAGCTCTCCTGCCTCACCCCGATTTCTGGGAATCTGCCGGGAAGCTCGGCTTCGTCCTTTTCCCAGTTTGGTGCCCGTCTCTCCTTCCGCTCTGCTCCCCTCGGGTGATCGGGCTCTTTTTTTGTCCTCTGCTCGTTTTCCAGTCTGCTCATCTGGTGGGCTCTGCCCCCGGGGAGTGCACTGTCCCAGGCCTCAGGCTGCCTTGTGCTCCAAGAGGGCACGACTCAGGAAGAAGAGTGGCCATTACCCAGAAAGTGTCCCCGGTCCCCGTAGCCACTCTGCCCAGGAACTGGGACCAGAGCCCTGCTCCCTTGTGACCGAGCCCAGAGCTCCTCCCTGCCCTGAAACCGTGACGCAAAACCGTGTATGGGCCACAGAGGGGCCGGCTGGGGCCAGGGACAGCCAGGGACCCCCTCTAATTTCTTTCTGACCAATTACCCAACTCCCTCACTGTCTCTGGCCCGAGAACTCCTGAAGCTGCCGCTGCTACAGTTGCAGGGGCCGCAGCGGGTGCTCAGGGCCTGTACCCATCCCGGAGTCACAGGCTTCTTCTGGGAAGCCCCGTAAGTCGCCCAATGCTGGAAAAAGGTCTCCCTGACCTCACATTGGCACTGCCACTCCCAAACCTGGCATGGGGCATTATTTGCAAGTTGTTGAGAGAGACAGAGACAGAGAGACAGAAAAACAGACAAAGTCAGACACAGAGAGAAAGACAGAGACAGAGACAGAGACAGACACAGACACAGACACAGACAGAGGCCGAGAGAGCTATGAGAGGGACCCCTCGGTCTCCATGCAAGAGCCACCTGCCATCTTCTCGGAGCTCAGCCCGGACCCGCCAGCGAGGCTCCCCCACGGGGCGGCCTCGCTGCTTTGGGGTCAGACCCCGTTCCTTTGGATCGAGGCTGCTCTGAGGCAGGGGAGAGGCAGTGTTGGGGGTGGGGGGGAGGCTGTAGGAGGAGCCCTGTCCAGGCGGGCCCGGGAGCTTGATGCGAGTTTTGATCGGGCCTCCGGCACCTAAAGCTCCATTAAAACTGGGCCCAGAATGCGCCCTTTGGCTCCAGATGCTGTTGGCACAACCGGTGCCGCAGTTGGAAGCGCCAACCCCTGGCCCCTGCTGGCACCGTGAGCCTCGGGTGCTCTCAGAGCTGCTGGGAGGGGAGGAGGAGGCGTCACAGCCGCCAGCCCAAGCGAGGGTCATTCCTCTCCTGCACTTCCTGGGTCGGAGCCTCCGCAGGCCCTCAAACGCCCGAGAACCCAACTGAATGCACTCTAGAACCCTTCGACCTGAAACAGCTGCTTGGGCAGGACCCGGGCTCGGGGGGCTCTGGGGGGCTCCGGGGGGGCGGTTTCAGGGAAACTCCGGCCCACCTGCATTTCTCCGGGTGCTCATCTCG
Organism: Myrmecobius fasciatus; assembly: GCA_023553655.1. Classification (NCBI taxonomy): domain Eukaryota; kingdom Metazoa; phylum Chordata; class Mammalia; order Dasyuromorphia; family Myrmecobiidae; genus Myrmecobius; species Myrmecobius fasciatus. The sequence continues at coordinate 6,065 of JAJPUD010020811.1, read as the reverse complement.
CTTGTTGTTGAAGTCCAGGGAGATCTTGGCGTCGAGCCCGATCCCGAAGTAGTTGTTCATGACGCACTTCTCGGTGTAGCACTCTCTGTGAAAGGCCATTGCAAAGGCAACTGAGACCGGCGCCTCCTTGGGTTTCTGACGCCCCGAGGCTCCGCTTCCTCTGGGACCTGGGGGTTGGCAGCCTCCTGAGGCCAGGGCGCCCCCGCCTCCTCCCGGGCACAGGGGGCGGGTCCCAGGGCGTCCCCGTCTACGTCCCCTTTTCTGCCACAGCGGGGGTCTGTGCCTCCTCCTGCCCCCCCACCTGGGCCCCTCGGAGGCCGGGCTCGCCAGCACCTCCCAGCCCCGCGTCCCCTCCCGCACTGGCGCGGGCCCCGGGCTCGGCGGGCGCCCCCGGCCTTCTGGGCCGCCCCCTCTCTCCTCACTCACAGATTTTCTGGTTCCGTGTTAAAGGGATCCGCGTTGATGAGCAAACGACTGATGACGGACCCTCCAGGTAAGGAACCCGACATCCCGGCCCGAATATCTGTGGGGGGGAGGGGGAGCCGGGTGTCACCAGACGGCCGCCGTGGCCTCGCTCTCGGTGACAAAGCCAGGCCCGGCCTGGGGACGCGCTCACAGATCTGGAACGCAGACAGGGACCCTCGGCACGCGCCGTCTCCGGGCCGGGCAAACCCCTGCCCAGACTCCCGGGGGCCACAAGGCTGAAGTCCAGTCCTGCGCGCTTTCGGTCCCGAGAACACCCACAATTCCCCAAAGACTTCTGGGGCCTCCTGTTCTCTGCGCACCGCGCTGGGCGGCCTGGGTCCCTCCCCACCTTCCTCATGGGGACCTCTGGTTCTCCCTTTGACGGGCGCAGGAAGGCGGGCACAAGGAGGGCAGGGCTTTCCCAAACCCCGGAGCCCCAGGGCGGGCAGCCAGAACCCACGCCGGGCCCCTCTCCTGCTCGCTGCCCACTCGGAGGCGGCGAGGGTGCCCGGGGCGGGCGCACACTCACTTGGGTACAGGATCTTTGTGTTCAGCATGGGCAAGCTGTCGCGGTTCCCCGTCTGGGCAGGCAGGGAGGCCGAGCTGCCCAGAGACAAACTCCCTTTGCTGATGAGCTTCTCGCAGGGGGATTTGGGCACTGCAAGGAGGGAAGGCAGGACCCCGCTCAGCGGCTGCAGGAGCCCCGGCCAGGCTCGGCGCAGGGGCCCGGGCAGCCTTGCCCCCCAGGGGACCGGGTACCTTTGCGCTGGCTCCTCCCTCGGGACACGCCGCCGTTGCCGCCAGGAGGGGACCGCGGGAGGGGCTTGTCCTCTGCCTTGGGACCCTTGCCCTCCTCGGCGCCGGCGAGCCCCAGCAGGAAGCCTTCCTGCTCCTGGGTCTGGGCGTTCTGCTCGTCCACAGCTGGTGAGAAAACCGGGCCGGGGTGAGGCCGCGCCCCGAGCTGGGACGGCCCTGAGCCGGGGGGACCGCCGCCCCCCCATCCATAGGCCGGAGCCGGGGTGCAGCGAGGAGCGACCTCCCCCTGCCAACCCAGGCTGGCAGCTCGAGAGCCCTGCCCAGAGCGGGCCCTGTGGGTGCCATGGTCGCCGCGGGCGCTCAGGCTGGTCCCTCCCGGGGCGGGGGTGCCAGGCTACCTTTTTCTGCGTGTTCTATGATCTGGCGGATCGCCTTCTTCAGGCTGTTGGCTCTCAGCATGAGCTGCTCCCGAGGCCGGAAGATCTGGGGCCGCGCGGGGCAGGCCGAGGCGATGGAGGCGCAGACGCCGCCGGGGCCGTCGCCGTCTTCCGTCTCCTCGGCGATGGTGGGAGGGGGGTTGGGCAGCGACGAGGAAGCCTGGGACTCGTCGTTCAGCGTCTTCAGGAGCGAGTCCAGCTTCTCTTTGAGCACAGAGCACTGGAGGGAGGAGGGGGAGGACGCCGGCTCCCGTGTGCCCCTGGCCCCCGCCGTGTGCCCGTGCCCATGCCCACCACGTGCCCGCACCCCCGCCGCGCTCACCTTCCTGGCCATGACGTCCGACTCCTCGGAGCTCTCGGGCGCTTTCTCGTACGCCTTCCCCACGCGCGCCACAAAGTCCTTCACGGTCTCGCAGAGCACCCTGCGGGGAGGAGGACGGGAGGCTGGGCCTGGGGCGGCGGCGGGCGAGCCCCTGACCCAGAAGCCTCCGGGGCGCGCTCGGCACCTACTTGGCAGAGGAGATGACCACAGAATGCTGATCCGAGGTCAAGATCTTGGACAGGTGCGCGGCCACCGAGTCTTCGTAGAAGAGAATCTGCTGCACCTGGGGGGCATGGACAGGGTGACCCCGGGCTGGGGGCCACCCCCCCCCCCAGAGAGGGAGTGGGGGGGGGTGCAGAAGTGATGGCGGCCCGCGGATGGGGGAGGGGCGGCTACCTCGGAGTCCTCGCTGAAGTCTTCCGTCACCGTGGAGGACGACGCCTGTCGGGGCAGCTTCGTCTCGTACACCATGATGCTCCACCTGGGAAACCCGCGCGGACCCCATGAGCTGCCGGCCCTCCCCCAGGAGGGGACCCCTCCCCCCAGCAGGGAGCTGACTCTGGGCACTCCCTGGGAGAGGCCGCAAGCACAGGCCTTCGGGGCTCCCCAGGGTCCGGCTGGCACAGGAGTGCTCCTGGAGGGAGGGGGCACCCCTGCCCATTCTCCCTGGCACCTGACCTCCAGCCTGAGCCCAGTGTCAGTGCTGGCAGCCTTGGGGTGGGGCTTCCAGACCCCCCAGTCCGCCAGGCTCGGCTCGCTGAGAAAGGCCCCCGGCCCCCGCCCCAGCAGCCCCCGGCCCTCACCGGTCCAGCATCTTGGTGCTGGCTCTCTCCAGCTTCTCCAGGATCTGGGGGAGCTGAGTGTCGTCATCGCAGGCGGAGCCCCAGCCCAGCACGCGGGCCAGGTCGTTCCCGGTCCCGAGAGGCAGCACTCCCAGCTGGCACTGCCACCAAGACCCACGTTAAATGTGCCCGCCAGGGCTGGCCGTCCCAGAGAAGCTGGGCAGGCCCCCTCTGCCCCCCCCGGCCGCTCCTGTACTAGCTCAGACCCTTCCCCACCACCCACGGCACGGCCCCCCCCCGGGGGTCTCCCCTCAGACCCGCTCTGCTGCCCACCCGAGGGCGACCTAGAGTGCCGGGCTTGATGCCAGAGGCCCCACATCAAAGCTGCCCCCCCCGACTTCCCGGGAGACTCGGCGTTCGGGGGCTCAGCCAGGCTGGCTGCGTCCGGGGCCCAGAGTCCGGCTGCTATGGTGCCAGCCCCCATCCTCCTCTCATCCCTCCGGCCTCTCTGTACCCATGCCCCTGCTGAGCACACAGTAGGCACTTAATAAGGGCACTAGAGAAGGTGCCAGGCCTGCTCTGGGCCCGTGAGCTTGCCCTGCCCTGTCTCAGGGCATCGGTGCCCAGGCAGGAGGTGCACCCACTGCCCACTGGGCACCTGCAAGGCCCTGGCCCAGGGACTGAGACAGGCACAGTGTGCTTCTTGACATCCACCACCAGGTGGCGCTGCAGTGACTTGCCAGGCGGGCCCATTGCCCCTCCTGCCCCCCCCCAAAGCTCAGGGCATCACCTGGGGCTCCCTCCCCTTTTTGGCCGAATCTGGGGTTCAGGCATCAGAGACATTTTGGGGAACTTCCCTCTCTGCCTCTGCAAGGGCCCAAGAAGGGGGGTCCGCAAGGGACAAGGAAGATGGTTGGGGGGGGGGGTCCGGGAGAAATCTGAGCCTGGGCCCGGTGCCAGGGTCCCGCCTGCCCCCCACAGACCTGCTTGTGAAGGTTGAGGCTGTCAATCTCAGACAGGACCCATCCCACGCTGCCGTCCCCCCCCACACACCAGAATCCGGAAAGTGTCAAACTTCTGGAACAACCGCAGTCTGTGGGGACAGAGACCCTCCGTCATGGGGGGGGCACCCCAAGAAAGCAGCAGCAGTCTGGCCGTCCCCACACTCCCCTCCCTGGTGCTGAGGGCGCTCAAGAAAGCCGACCCTCATCCTGCTCACTGGCTGCCCCCATGCCCATGGGGTGCCCGCTGTGGCACCAGGATGTGCCATGTCTCCTAGCATGGGCTCCTCGATCACTGGTGGCAAGCTCCCCGGGGACAGAAGCGGTCGGGCAGGGCCGCTCAGACCCACCGCCCTGCCCTGGCTCCTTTGACTCCCACCCCCCTCGGACCTTCCTTCAGCGAGCTCCGGCCCAAGAGGAGAGAAGGCGGCGTGGGCACGGAGGCACAACCTGCTGGCGGGGCCGCGAGCGCCAGTCCGGACAGGAAGCCAGAAGGAAGCCCAGAGGAGCCGGACCCAGAGCTCCCCTCTGCCCACTCCCACATCTGTGCCCTGGGGCCAACAAGGACCACCCTGACTCCCTCCCAGCTGGGGGGCAGAAGGGAGAGGAAAGGCAAAGAGGAAGGAAGGGGGGGGGAGAGAAGGGGGGAGGGAGGGGAGAGCGGAGCCGGCCCCTACCCCAGGTGGGGTCCTCCGTTCATGAGGTCGAAGACCTGGGCCGGGTTCAGGAGCTGCTTGAACCTCCGCAGGAACTTCACGCCCTGGTTGTCTCCGCTCTTGGAGTTGACAAAGACCAGCAGGGGGCTCGTGCAGGACGGGGGGCACGTGGCCTTCCAGAAGCCTGGGTGCAAGGAGGGGGAGACCCGCGCCCCGTTTCTGCGGGCCGCCTTTTCCCGCTTCCCCACGGTCTCTGCTGTAAGCCCCCCAGGGCCCCCCGTGCTGAGCTCCCCGGCCCCCCCGGAGGCTCTGCGCCTGCCCCCCGTGGCTGGTTTACCCTAAAAGCCGGGCCGGGCCCCCCGGGGGTCTCAGAGTCTCCTCCCCGCCCCCAGGCGCCCCCTCTGGGCCCGGGCACCCACCGTCCGAGTCGATGCTGTTCAGGGCGGTCGGGGGGATGACGGACACCTTGCACAGGCCCAGGGGACACTTGGCCAGGAGCGACTCCTTGCACGCCGTGTGCACCTGAAAGGACAGCGCCGCTGACGGCCGCCCCCCCCCCCCTCGCGGCCGCTGCAGGGGGGCCCCCCTCCCCCTCCCCTCCCCCTCCCGCACGCAGGCGCAGCTCACCATGGCCTTGCACCAGAGGCAGCGCCAGTCCTGCAGGCGCAGCACGCTGCCGCACGTCTTCTCGCACACCGTGCACTTGGCGCTCACCGGGAGGTTTCCTTCCAGCCACTGGTGGGGCATGGAGATCTGCGAGCCAGCGGGGGCGGAGAGCCGGGGCTGACCCAGGGCCTCGATGCCCCCCAGGCCGGCTCCCTTCTCCAGGTGACTGAGGGGGCCCCCAGCACGGCCCCTCCCCCCAGCACGGCCCCCTCCCCCACTACAGCCCCCCCCCCGCCCCCAGCCCTACCCCGTCTTCGTCCTCGCGGATGTCCTTCCCGATGGAGGCCAGGGTCGTCCACTTGCAGTTGTTGGTGGCCCGCACGGCGCAGCGCTTGTGGGCTTTGAACTTGCACACTGGGAGGGGTGGCGGGGGCAGCGTGAGTGCGGCGGGGGCCGTCTGACCGCCCGCGCTGCCGCCCCGGCCCGCTCTGGGTGCCCCGCGCTGTCTGACCTCCGCCCCGCTCTCCAGCCAAGGCGACCGAGCCGTCCCTCAGGGGCAGCCGAGGGAGAACCAGCCCGGGCCCAAACGCTGCCGGGCCGTGCCGGCCTGTGCCAGGCTGTGCCAGGCTGCCCGTCTCCTCCCTGCCAGGGCTGCGGCCCCCGGGCCCTCCCCCTCCTGGGCGCCCCGGGCCAGGCCCTACCTTCACACGACAGCCCGTGGGACGTGACCCCCGACAGCGCCTCCCGGCACACGTTGCAGTAGGTGGGCCTGGCGTGGGAGCAGGCGTACCAGTTGTGCATGCCCGAGAAATGGTCCATGCTGTACTGGGTGGACTGCAAGGGGGGAGGAAGGTGATCAATGAGGGGCCGCGGGGCCCCTCGGGGCGGGACGGGGGCAGGGCAGGCCGAGGAGGCCTGACAAGCGCCTTCTCTTCCCCTCCCCCCTCCTTCAGAGCCAGGGCCGGGGGAGGGTCCCAGCCGCCCCCCACAGCACCACCTCAAAGTGCTCTCGGCTCTGCACGGTCTTCAGGGCGGCGATC
>JAJPUD010020810.1:0-24057 GCA_023553655.1 Myrmecobius fasciatus | reverse complement strand
CTCCGCGGGCGGGGCTGAGAAGAGAGGAGGGAGCAGAAGGGGAGTGGGGACCCACAAGAGGGGAGGGAGGAGGGAGAGAGGAGAGGCTAGTGCGAAGGGGAGGCAGGAGGATGAAAGGAGAGCAGGGGGAGGGGGCCGGGCAGACACCGGCAAGGCCGTGTCCTAGAATTTCAGAGCATGGCAGGACTGGCAGGACCTCGGAACAGCCTCAAACGAGACCGACCTATGCCCATCCATCTGGGGCAGAACCCGGGCAGAAGATCCAAACCGGGCAGGGCCTTCCCCGGCAGCGTCCCGAGCTCTCCCATTGGGTCCCCCAGCAGAGGGTGTCCCAGCTGAGGGGCCTTTGGCCTCAAACCCCAAATGGCAGAGCTCGGGATATGCTGGCTCCCCAAATTGTCATTGCCTGACAGGGGCCATACCTGTGCACGAATGGCGCCCCCAGAGAGCTTTATCATAGGGAGGAAGGGGAGCTCCATCGCCCCGAGAAAGCGGGCCCCAGCCCTCCTACATCTCCTGCCCATGAATGGCCCAGTGCAGGGCAGAAGAAGTTGGTGTGAAGGACTGCTCGGGCAGCCTGTGGGCGAAATGGGAGCAGCAGGGAAGGTTGCACGGAGAGAGCCATGTAAGGGCCGGGCCTTGAAATCTTAATAGGAAGATGGCGTAGAGGGAACTTTGCTGGGGGCACTGGGGACCGCGAGGAAAAGCCCAGGGTTGGCACCGGAGACCGCAAGGAAAGGCCCAAGGTTGGCACTGGGGACCACAAGGAAAGGCCCAGGGTTGGCACTGGGGACCACAAGGAAAGGCCCAAGGTTGGCACTGGGGACCACAAGAAAAGGCCCAGGGTTGGCACTGGGGACCATGAGGAAAGGCCCACAGTTGGCACTGGGGACCACGAGGAAAGGCCCAGAGTTGCCTGGGGCAGCGGTCCATGAGCCCCTCTTGTCAGCTTGGGGCCTTCTCTGTGGCTGCCTCCCAAGCCTTGAAGGCTGTCCCTCTCCTGCTCGAAGCTCCCTGGCTTCCCCCCACTAGACTGAGCCCCTCAAAAAGGGGGGGAGACTGGGTTTTACCTCCCGTGCTCGGCACACGTCCAGTCATGCAGTCAACTCTTCACGACCCGCTATAGTTTTCTTGGCAAAGATCCCGGTTTGCCATTTTCTTCTGCAGCTCATTGTGCATTTGAGGAAGAGGACTAAGTGACTGGTCTAGGGAGGTCAGATTTGAACTGGGGAAAACAGGCTCAGTGCTCTCTGCACAATGGCGCCCCCTGGTATCCGCCTGGTACATAGCAGGCAGCAAATGGCTGGAAGTCATGGGAAATAAAGCTGGAGAGGCAAAGGGGGAACCACAGCAGCCGGGACCAGGATAGCAGGCGAGGCAGTAGTCATTGAGGAGATGGGGGGGGATGGCGGGGGGCGGGCAGTATGAGGCCTGCTCTGTGAAGAAGGGATTAAAAAAGAGCCAGGCTGGAGCCAGGGAGTCCCGGCTAAAGGGAAAAGGAGCAAACGAAACTGGCTTCTATTTGTAGAGAAGGGGTGGCTGTTGGACACCTGAAAGGGGCAAGTCCGAGGGGAGCCTGAGAGCTGCTGTGGTTCAAACTTTGACCCCCTGTCAGTGGAGATAAACACCAGTCTCAGTGTAGACTGTCTAAACGTGGAGGGGCCTAGAATATAGGCTGATATAGTTCCGAACTGATGCTGAGTGAAGTGAGCAGAACCAGGAGAACAATGTACACAGAACCAGCAACATGATGTGATGATCAACTGTGACACACTTAGCTGCTCTGATCAATACAGTGATCTAAGATAGTTCCAAAGACCCGCGATGAAAATGGGTTCTACCCCCAGAAGAAAAACTATTGACTTGAGTGCAAATTGAAGTATAATTTTCTCTTTCCTTATTTTAAGGAACATTATCCTTATTTTTTTTTTATGCAACAAGACTAATATGAAAATGTTTTGAATGATTTGCCTTCTCAAGGTGGGGGACAGGAAAGAGAATTTGGAACCCCAAATTTTAAATGATTTTTAAAATGTTTTAATGTAATTGGGAAATGTTTGCTGAAATAAAAAGGTAGTTTACAAAATAAGCACCTGTGGATTACTTGATACCCAGTCAGGAGTAATGACTGTTTTGAGTTTTCCAAGTTTCTTGAAATGGAACCCAGGGAAGCGGGAGGAAGGAAAAAGGCTACAGTTGGTGGGAATAGGGTGAAACATGGAGCAGGCTTTCCTGAAATACTGTTTGGGGAAAGGCAGTTACCCAGCAGGGGAGTGGTTCCAATTATGCCCATTTTACAGAGGAGGTGACTGAGGCTGCTAGAGGCTCATGGTTGGGGGTACAATGAATTAGAATAGCAGCTCTAGATTCAAGAGGATCTGAGCTCAAAATCCTACCTCATAGACCCTTGACATTTACTAGCTGGTGACTTTGGTCAAGTAATTTTAAAAAATAGGCAAGGAGGCTCATGGGCACACAGCTAGGTAACACCTCTGGACAACTCAGGCATCCTCACCCACTTTGTCCTGCTTAGAACTCTGTCCGGTGCTCTGGTCCCATTCTAGATGTTACAGAAAACTGTCAGTCTGTTCCCAACAATCCTTGTCTCCAAACCCACAGTTCTCCTCTTCCTCTTTCTCTGAGGGAGCTTGAGCAGTGGTTCTAGACGTGGTACCTAACCTCAAACCCCGTCCTATATCCTTGCCTTAGCTCTCTAGAGCTAAGGTACTCTAGTCCTGGTCTTATGGGCTACTTCTCAAACCTCAGCTGTGGTCTTTGAGAGCGGGGCCCCACCCTCCCTGAGTCTGTTGACCCAAAGTTGGGGACAGCTGCCCTTCATTGCCCTTGAATGGCTGGCACGATCCCTGTCTTTATCAGTATTTCTCTCCCGCCCTGCCTGGTATGGGCAGAGAGCCTGGAATTAGAGGCTGGGCACAGAGTTTAGTCTACCAAGGGCTCTGAGATGGGGGGGGATCCAGGCCATGCCCACCAAGGTGCCAAGTCAATGGTGTAATTTCATGAGGACTCTGTTAGGATCATGAAGGAATTACCAGGGAAGAGATAATGATGTGGAGTTCTTGAGTTCCCTTCACATTTCAAGCTCTGTCAGCTGTTTCCCTCCCTCCAAGCCTCATTCTATTTCCAGGCCTCAGTTTCTCCAGCCCTAGGCTGGATATTTTGCTCCTAACTATCTGGACTGCCAGGGAGGCTTAGATTACCAGGAGCTGAGACAAATCTTCAAGAAAGGAACCGGTTATACCTGAGCTCACCTTGATAAGAAGGGAGAGGCCCAGGCATCGCCTCCCTGCCTGTCTCCCTTAGGTCTGGCTTCTCCCCTTCCTGCCGCTCTCCCTCCCCCAGCTTTTGCCATCTCAGCCCTGAGAAATGCCCCCAGAGGGGGAAGCCCTACCCGGGGGATGAAAGCACGGGATTTAGAGTTGGAAGACATCTCAGAGGGCAGCTGGTCCTGCAAGCTCAGTACCTTTCCCAGTGCACTGGCATTCAAGGCCGGCCTCAGAGCTGGGAGGGAAGCAGCTGGAGGTGACTGCTCCTCATGAGCTCTCTCTCTGGAGGGAGTTGCACTTAGGCATATGCTGGGTTATTATAGGAAACGCCTAATGGGACTAACAGTGTCCCCCTCAGAGCACTCAAACTGAAGTCTGGCATAGTGGGTTCTCATCTGGCTCTTGCCACATCTGCACTTACTGCTGGGATCACCTTGGCCGACAACCTCACTTCTCTGACCTCAGTTTCCCCATCTGTAAAAGTGAGGGGCTTGGGCTAGACTATGCCTGAGGTCTCTTCCAGGTCTCACTGATCTCACCTAGATAAGACAGTGGCTGGTATGTGGAGGCCCAGAGCAACAGCCAGGCAGGGCCTGGGGAGGAGAAGAGAAGGGGCATTGTTCAGAGGGCCATCTCAGGCAAGGCCTGGGTGGGGCTAGAAGGGGTATACACTGGAGCTGGGCTCTGCGGGGGGCCGGGCCAGGCCAGAATAGAGCCAGTCTCAATGACTGCTCCTCACTTCTCTCCCTGGAGGGTCTGGCTTTGGCCCTATCTCCTTTCAGCTCTTGAATGTGCCTGGCCCAGGAAGAGTGGGGCGGGCTCAGACAGCTCCCCATAGACCATCACTGAATCAACTCTTGCTGTCCTCCCTCTCGTGCCTACCTTGGGCATCTCTCCAAGACCTCCCACCAAGAGGGGTCAGGAAGCTGAACTTGTGGCTACCCATCCAGAGACACAGTGCTGTCCCTATGGCTTGGAGGAAGCTGCTGCTCTTTTCTGACCTCAGTTTCCTTATCTGTTTGCTAAGAACTGACATTTCGGTGGTGTTCTGAGGTTGGAAAAGCAGGTCATCTATGTGAGCTCATTTGCTTTAGCAGTCTGTGCAGATGGCATAAGAATGCCCAAGCAGAAGTGGTGTGCCCCAAAGTTCCACAGCTAGCATTGGAAGTCAGCTCCCTCCCTTCTCCCTCTTCCCTCCTCCAATCTTCCCTCCTTCCTCTTCCTTTATCTCTTTCCTCCCTCCCTTCTTTCTTTCCTTTCCCCTTCTTTCTTTCTTTCCCTCCCTCTTTCATTCCTTCCTTGCTTCCTTCCTTCCCTCCTTCATTCCTTCCTTCCTTCTCTTCCTTCTTCCCTCCCTCTTTCGTTCATCCCTTCCTTGCTTCCTTCTCTTCCTTCCTCCTTCCCCCCTTCCTTTCCTTCCATAACTGGGAAAAATTTCCACATGCCCATTTCAACTAATGGAGATGCTCTTGAAAGGACTGCTCTTCTCGTACCCCCTTTTCCCCATGTCCACTCTCTAACCCTGCCTTGAAGTAAAGAGCTAGCCATTTTTATTTCTGTTCTGTGTGGTTTTCCTCCTCAGCCTCTGGTGGCCAAAGGTAATCCACAGGGGCATTCTACATGTGGTGGCTGGAGTCAGGATTGCAGGCGAGTTGGTGGGCATGGAAGCCCTGAGAAGCCAGGGTGCAGTGAACATGTTTACATGTTTGTGAATATTATACCTTTTGAAATTAATATTTCTTCCCAGAAGCATATCTGTTAGTGACTTAATAGAGCAGGGGTACACATGATACTCCCGACAATTGATCATTAATCAGTCAACATTTGTTTATTTATTTTTAATTTCTTTTCCTTTTGGCTGAGGCAATTGAGGTTAAGTGACTTGCCCAGGATCACACAGCTAGGGAATGTTTAGTGTCTGAAGTCATATTTGAACTCAGGTCCTCCTGACTTCAAGGTTGGTGCTCTAACCACTGCAGCCACCTAGCTGCCCCCACTCAACATTTATTAAGTACCTACTTTGTGCTGGGTCCTGTGCTATGACTATTGATAAAGACTTAGAGAGCTGGAAGAAACCTGAGAAGCTTTTCATTTAATCACCCCTAATGGTCTAGACACACATTAATAGTATCAGAGATGCAAGTGCACCTAGTATGTGCAGCCATTGCACTTACCACTTTGTTTTGTAATTATGATCTCACTTGATCCTTACAACAATCCTGCAAGGTTGGGGCCGTTATTATTCACATTTGACAGATTAGGACATTGAGGCAAACCCAGGTGAAGTTGATGAGGGAGAGATCTGGTGCTGATGAGGTGCATGTAAGAGGGGAGATGGTGTTGAACCCCCTTGGCCAGTCGGGGGCTTTGTGGAGGAACAAACCCCAAGAGATGGGGCAAGCCGTCTATATGGTAAAAAAGGAAACAAGTTTATTTCACTGAAAAGAACAAACTCTTGCCAGTGGGCAGAAGCCTGGTAGCCTTTGGCCTTGGTAGGTTTACACTGGACAGGAGCTCAGTGGGCGTTTTCCCCTTGTGGGACACCGGCAAAAATTGGGGTTCAGAGTTGCCCTTTTATTTTGCCTTCTAAGGCTTCAGGCAGAGAGATGAAGGGCTAATATCTGTGAAGGGCGGTGATTTCTGATTGAATTGCAAATTTGCTTGTGAATAGAGGGTGGGGCCCCTCCCATCTCGACTGGGAGGTTTTTGAGTTTGGGGTCTCTCCAAGCCTTCCCCCCAAGATCAGGGGACTCACATTCAAGGACACAGCTTACATCAAAGTCACTTGCTCAGTGAGTGTCTGAAGCCCCTGAACCTTCATGTCTTCATCTATCAAAGGAAGGGATTACACAGGATGGGGTGAAAAGATCCTAGCTGCACCCCAGTATCTAAGTGGTTCCCAGGAGGCCTGCTATCTCCTTCTCTGGGTGGGGCCCTGCAGAACAAACATGGTTTTTCCAGCTACTTTGTAGCAACGCCACAGTTACTGTGTACGTTCAGGAGCTGGAGCGATCCCAATTTCCAAGGCTATCTCACCCAGACCTGACCCATGCTGTAATCGCGCACAACTAGCCCCGTCTGCGGACCTGTGGGAGGGTCCTTTCTCATAAAAGGGCCCACCTTCTCCCTTGCTCCCCCTAGCGGGAGCTCTTTAAAAACTTGGTCCTAAGCGCGACAATAGATTAAAGTCCCCGAGCCCCTTCCAGCTCTGGCTCTAGGGTTCCACGATGCTAACTAGCAGCATATGCGGTACTCCACATCCCTCGTCCCCAATTTCTCCAAAGGAAGGGGAGCTGCAACAGCTCCGCTCTTGTCCGGAGCTCCAGCTGGGGATCCCAGCGCTCCCTGCCCAGCCCTGCAGTTTAGGGGGCCCAGCGGGATTTTCTTAAGGCCTTCGGGGCTGGGTCGGACCAGGTGCTGGGGCCTGGGGAGCAGCGCTCTCCGGCTCCCTCCTGCCTCTAAGCACAGTCCGCTCTTGGGGGCGGAACTACATTTCCCATGAGGGAGCGAGGCCGTTGCTTTGCAGCGGTTTAACTTGAAGACGTCTCAGTGATGCCCGTCCTAGCCAACTCTAGTGGCCGAACCACAACTCCCAGAAGGCACAGCAACCAAACAGACACCCCCCCCTTTCTGCGAGAGCCTCGCGGAGTTCCTAGGAACGCTAGACTACGCTTCCCGACGAGCTCCATGAAGCCGCCCTCCCCCTCCCCATTTCTATTGGCTGCCCGCTTCCCTTAGGCCCGGCTCCTATTGGTCAACGCCGGAAGTTCCGGTAGCCCGTGGCTCTTCAGTCCCGTGGGCCGCGCGCCTTCTCGCCGCTAAGATGGCGGCGGAACATCCCGAGCCGCCTAAAGGAGAGCTTCAGCTGCCGCCGCCCCCGCCACCCCCGCCGCCCCCGCCTCCGCCGCCGGCCCCTTACGGCGCCTGGGCCGCCTCTGAGCTACAAACCAAGCTGGCGGAGCTCGGAGCTCCGATTCAAGGTGAGGCGCCGCCGCCGAGGCCCGAGAGGAGGCCTGGGGCCCGAGGGGCGCAGAGGGAGGAGGAGAGAACGGGGCGGAGGTGGGAGAGGAAGAGGGCCCGGGGACTGAAGGGGCAGTGAGGGAGGGAATGGAGCCTTCATTTCTTCTCCCGGGGCCGTGTGTGAATGGCTTTTGGGCCCCCCAGGCCTCGCGGTGCACTTTCTCCTTTCACCATCTCCTAAGGGTCTCCCTCCCAGGCCTGGGGGGGGGTGCCCTTCCCCTCCTCCCACTCCCTTTCCCCAGGCCCGGGAGGGGGTTTCCTATCTCCTCCGCCCTCCCCCTCTGGGTGTGTGTGTGTGTGGCCTATTCCCCAGCAGGGAAGCTCTTTGCCCCTCCCCCCAAATCCTCTAGAAGCTCCTTGGGGTCCTGTCACTGGCCCTGGCGATAAAAAGGGGAAAAGCCCCCGCTGTCTCTGTCAAAGTCAGGGGTCAGGGGGTGGGGGCACCTCTGTGCCGAGACGCCTAGCTCCTAGGGAGGCAGGAGATGGCAGGAAGCGTCCCTGATCCTCCCCCGCGCATGGACCGCCAAGTGGGTGAGGTGGCCAGCTCCGGAGGGGCCAAGGACATCCTGGGGGTGCTGGGGAGTGGCAGCCGTGGGCAGGGCAGAGCCGGGCCGGGAGGGATGCTGCGGGAGAAGAGTCCACAGGATTTGGGGCCGGGAGCCCAGCGGGGTTTAAGGGGGATCCCAGGATGGTGAGCAAGCCCCTAAAAGAAGGGGGTGTTTGCAAGTAGATGGGAGTTAACAGATGGATGACGAGTTCCACCCCAATAAGTGGATCAACCAGCAAACCCCTTAAAACCTTCAAACACAAAAGGGAGGTTAGAGTGTGGACATTTGTGTGGCCCTGGAGTGGGGTCTCTGATTTCATCCTGGAAAACCTCCCAGGGAGGAAACTCCGGACCCCTGATGGTGCTGCCCCGGAGGGTACATGTGAGCAAATGCCCCCTGACAGTCGGGTCCGTTTGCCCCTCAGTAGGATGAGAATAATGGTCCCAGCCACCTCCCAATCCTTAAAGCGCTCTCTAATTGCTAACCTGAGTTACTGAGGGGCCAGTTCCCAGTTGTGAGGGTGGCAGTGAGATACACTTGGACGGCAGGGAAATCTGGGCTGGCCTGCTGGCTACGAGAACAGATTCTGGTCTTGGACTTGCCCTGGAAATGGACCTCTGGGCGCCAAGAGAAGGGTCTCCTCACAGAGGGAAGCTCACCCCCGACTTTGGGCAGTGCAGAAGAGAGCCATGGCACCACAGGAGCCCCAGGCTCGAAGCCCGTGGGGTCGGGGGAGACAAGCTCAGGAGGACAGCGAGCTTTAAGTGATGTTGGGGATGGCAGAGGAAGGGAGACGGGCAGAATTAACTCTTGATTTTGCTTCTGTTTTCTCTGCCAAGGGGCAGGATCTTTGCAGCAATGGCTCAAGGCTTGCCTTGACTCCAGAGGGGTAAGGACGTTGTAAGAGAGGGCCCAGCTGCCCTGTAAGGCTCATCAGCTCTGGCTGGTTGAAAATCCAGTTGAATATAATTCCTGAAGGGGGTCTTGGAGAAGGGCAGAGAATGGAGGCTGCACACCAGAGGCCTCGGAGCTTAACTGGAATTCTGAGCCAAACTCCTGCGTGAGTTTTAGTCCAAAGATCATTTGCCAACGTCTAGAAAAGGAAGTCGCAGTGGCAGAGGATTGGAGGGTGCCAGGCTGACCCTATTTGGATAGAGTTATTAGTTTGGTAGATGACAAGAGTATCATCAGTAATAGGTTACAGGGGTTTTTTTGTTTGTTTGTTTTTTGTTTTACTTTTTTTGCTGAGGCAATTGGGGTTAAGTGATTTGCCCAGGGTCACACAGCTAGAAGTGTCTGAGACCAGATTTGAACTCAGGTCTTCCTGACTTCAGGGCTGGTACTCTATCCACTGCACCACCTAGCTGCCCCTAGGTTACAGTTTTTAACATTGGTTTTGCTTTCGTAATTTTTTTGCTAGTTTTCAACATTTTATAAGATTTTGGTTTCCATTTTTTTCTCCCTCTTTCCTTTCCCTAACCCCTCCCCACGACAGCAATCAATCAGATACAGATTATACACAGTTTACATTGGTTTTAACAAGACATTTGACAAAATGTGGCCAGTTATTGGGGGTAAAGTGGAGGACGGTCTACTAAACGAATCCAGTCAGATGGCTTTGGAGCTGATTGGCCAGTTTTGAAGCATCAGGAATGGTTCTCAGTCACCTGGCACCCAAGCTCTAGAACTGATTCAGAGAGCTTGTCTGCTTGTACTTCTAATCACTGACAGGGAGCAGGGCATCGATGACATGGTGCCAATTTGCAGGTGTCGTTGCTGGAAGGAAGAGCTAAACTGTTGAATGATGGGACCTAGAGAGATCATGGCAGGCCAGCACATTGGGCTCAATCCAAGGAAAGGAAATTGAATGGAGATCAATGTAAAACCTTAACCTTAGATTCAGAAAACCAGCTTTACCAAGGGCTTTACTGATCATTTAATGGTGATGGTAATGGAGAAAATAGCGGGAATTCAGGTGTACCCTGTGCCACATTGCCCCTAGCAGTGCCTCTTTACAGCACCACCAGATTTGTGATGTAGCAGCCAGTGTGACTTGGAGGCAAGGCTTGCTTTTGGGACTGGGCTGATGAGGAGCCCTCCCTTCTAGGCTTTGTCTCTGGCAGGCAGGAGGAGACATGGGATCCTTGTTTAGAAGCACAGCGGAGTGTCCGCAGAAGCTGGGAAGGGCCCGGCCTTGGAGTCTATACAGATAAAGTCTATGGAAGGAGTAGGAGTAGCTGTCCTTGGAAGGGGAATTATTAGTCTCTTTGACTTGGACCGCAGAGGACAGAACTTGGAAGGGTCACAACTCAAGTTTAGACTTGATGTGGGAGGTGATGATCTGATTGATTGTTAATTGATGAATTTGTAAAAGACTCATCAGGTAGGTTCTAGTGGTAATTACTCCTGAGGATGGCTGCTGGACTCCCCTCCTTTGGTCTGGAGGGGACCCCAGCACATGCTCCTGACTTCCCCTCTGGTTCTGTGATTCTGAACAGGCTTGGAGAGGGTGGCCTGGGATGGGGCGTTCTTGCTCAGGTGTGGCCAAACAGGTGAATGTAACCTAAGGCAGGGAGGAAGGATTCAAGCTGTGGCCTGGAAATAAAGAGAACATTTAGCTACTGAATTCAGGAAGGCTCTGCTGGGGAGTGGAACCTGAGCAAATGCATGGAGGCTGGAGATGGTGTCAAGTCCTCAGTTGGGTTTTCATTGCACGTGGTCCCAGGGCAGCCTGGAACTGTCCTTCCTCCCAGTCTCCTGACACTTTGCCCAGATCTCTTCTTTGTACTTAGCACGTACTGTTCTCTGAGGACATTTGGCATCCTCCCTTACTCCAGTGGAAACTGAGGAGAGCGGGATCATTCTAAAGTCTCGACATTTCTGGACTTGAGCCTGTTCCCTTGCACAAAGGATTGTTTGGGGAAAGATTTTTTTTTTTCCAATTTGAATTGACTTATTTCTCTGGCCCCCCAGGAAGCCGGGAGGAGCTGGTGGAACGACTGCAAACTTATACCCGGCAGGTCAGTGGCGGGCGTGGGAGTGTGGGGACACTGAGATGGATGGTTGGGCCCGGGGAGGGCAGGTGAGGCGGTCTGTTGGGAACTTCGGGGGTCTGATCTGTCTGTCCTCTCCCTGCCTCCTCCCCCCTAGACGGGTGTTGTGCTGAATCGGCCAGTTTTGAGAGGCGAGGATGGAGACAAAACTGCGCCCCCTCCCCCTATGGCAGCACAGGTGAGTTGAGAACGCTCCAAGCCTTGGGGAGGAAGGAAAGGGGAGAAATGGAAGAAAGCTTCCTTGCTGACAATAGCTGTGGGCCAGATGGGTGGGAAAGGATGTGAAGGATCCTCAAGTCCATCCCCCTGATTTTGTGGTGAGAAACAGAGGCCCAGACAGGGGAGCTAACTTCCCTGAAGTTGCCCAGATTTTTAGTTTAGTTTGAAAAACAAAACAAAATATAAAAAAAAAAAAACCCAGCCTTGCCTGAGTCCCTGAGAGATAGGAGGATTTGGAGGGAAGTCGACAGCCCATGTCCAGCACCCTGGGTTTCGTGGCCTGGGAGTCCAAAGATTGGCTCCCTTCCTGATTCTTGTCTTTGATAAGCCATGGTTTCTATATCTGTCAGTTGAGGGGACTAGATTAGGTTAATTTAGACTCCCCTGGGAGGTCGATAAGGGAGTGCTGGGGGTGAAACATATTCACAGATATTGTGTGTGTGTGTGTGTGTGTGTGTGGAGAGACTTGGGGAGAGAACTCTAGCCTTGCTGAATTGGAGGTAGGGGAGCCCCCTGGACCAAAAGGCTGGACTGCGCTCTCCAGAGTGGCCAGTGGCCTCTTAGGGGCCTCATCTTACCTGACCGTCTGGCCTTTCTCTAGAATTTGACCTGGCTGAGCTTTCCTTGGGCACTTCCCCTTGATGTCCAACCCTTCTTCTTGTCAGGCCTTGGGCCTTCAGATCCCCTGCCTGTGGCTGCTTGCCCAGGCCCCCAGGGAGCTCTTGGTGACCCACTCCCCTCCATTTGCATCTCTGTGAGGAGACTCCTGGACCAATGGGCCAGAGCCAGGCTTTCCTGACCTTCAGGCCCGCTCAGCAGCAAGCTGTGTGTCTGAGCCTCTCCCCTCCCCCTCCCAAACGGCCTCTCTTGGGCATCTTTTTAATCTTCCTGTACTTGGATGTTCAGAAGAATCCGGGCTTCTTGATGGGTACCCCAGTGTAATGACGTAACCCCAGTGGCGGCTGAAGGGCTACTGAATTTGTGTGTTTGATATGGGCGAGTGGAGCCAGGGCTTAGAAGGAATTGGCTCTTTCATTTTGCCAACCTTCAAAGGGCAGCCTAATAAGAGTGCCGGGCTGTGGGGCGCCATGGAGGGCTTTTGAGGGGGGCGCCTTGGGAGCCGTATTTCAGGACAGCTCAGACTGGCGGTTTTCTTACTCCCCACGGATGCTGATGGCCTCATCCTCCCCAGGGTCTGAGTGGTCTTCATTGGGGAGTGAGGGAGGTCTAAGCCTGCACTCGACCTGTTGAGCGCCTCTCAGTGAAGCTGGCCTGTGGGGTCTGCCTGGGTTCAGCAGGACACTTCCTGGGTCTTGGGGCTACTGATGAGACCCTGGGAAACTGGGATCTCTGGTCCTCCAGGGATGGGTGTGGGGGGGAGTATGTGACACAGGATCATGGGCTGTTGCAGGAAAGGACCTTAGAGAGAACACAGACCCCTGCTGGGGGGAGGAGGGAGGGAGGGAGAGAGAGAGAAGATGGAGAGACAGATTGACTTATGCAGGGTCACACTGGCAGTAGCAGAGTCTAGGGCAGTGCCCTGGAGCCTCCTCATCCAGTCCACAAAGGTTTGGGCTTTCCATGGTTATGCCAGGCTCTGCCCAGTCCTAGGGAGAAAAAAAGGGCAAAGTCATTAAAATGATCCTTGCCCTTCAAGACAGACTTCCTGCTGAGGGAGGCAGCTAGAGTTTGAGAAGGAGGAGGCAGCAGCCTTCCCTCTGAGGGCCTCGGGGAGGCCCAGCTTGTGCTTAGAGAGGAGTATCTGGGAGGACCAGCCAAGAAGCTGAAGTGCAGGGGGGTGGGGGCGGTGTGGGGGAGCTGGGCCCAGCAGGAGGAGTGGGACAAGGCTACGCAAATTCTCTGACTTTCCCCCAGGGAGAGGGGAGCCTCGGAGGAGGTTGGGGTGGTTTTATGGTTTATCATGGCCCAGTCTTGATGCTACTGTGTGCACTGTGTTCCTGCTTCTTTCTCTCAGCATCAGTTCATGTAAATCCTTCTGGGACTTTATATAATCAGCCTGTTCATCATTTTTTATACAATTATATTCCGTCACCTTCACTTACCACAGCTTGTTCAGCCATTCCCCACTAATGGGCATCCACTCCTTTTCCACAAAAACAAGCAGTTTTGCGCATGTGGGTCCCCTTTCCCTCCTTTACGATTTCCTTGGGATGCAGACCCAGTAATGGCCCTGCTTGTTCAAAGTGTGATAGCCCTTTGGGCATAGTTGCAAATTGCTCTCCAAAGTGGTTGGATCAGTTCACAACTCCACCAACAATACATTAGTGTCCCAGTTTTCCCGCATCCCCTCCACCTTTTATCATTATCTTTTCCTGTCATCTTAGCCAGTCTGAGAGGTGAGTAGTGCTACCTCAGAGTTGTTTTAATGTGCATAGTGAGTTAGAGCATTTTTTCATGATAACTATGGATGGCTTTTATTTCATCATCTGAAATTGTTTGTTTCCTTTGACCATTTAACAATTGGGGAACCAGGATGGAACTCTTAAAGTGCTTTGCGAATGGGCCACTTCCTGACTTGGGTAGTGTTTTCCAAACATTCTGGGCCCGGGGCTTGTTTACATACTCTAAAGTTATTGAGGATCTCCCATCCCCCAAGAATTTTGATTATATAGATTATAACATTTCCGTATTAAAAAAGAAATGTCCTATGATGATATGTCCTATGATGCTGACGATGATAATAATATCCTGACTTGTCGGGTCCCTTAAGGGCTCTCAAAACCTCCCAGCCGTCCCTAGACTGCACTTCTGCTCACCCAGTGTTTTTTTCCTTCTGTAGCTCTCCGGAATCCCCCTGCCTCCTCCCCCTATGGGCCTCCCCCCGCTTCAGCCGCCGCCGCCACCACCACCACCACCTCCACCAGGTCTAGGACTTGGTTTCCCCATGGGAGTAGGACCACACCCACCGAATTTGGGGCCTCCACCTCCCATGCGAGTAGGGGACCCTGTGGCCCTGTCAGAGGAGGACCGGCTGAAGTTAGCCCAGCAGCAGGCTGCCTTGCTGATGCAACAGGAGGAAAGGGCCAAGATGGTTCGGGAGAAGCAGGTGAGTTTGTGCAGAGTGGGCCATTGACTCTGGATACGGCCTCGTCAGCCAGGCCTTGCCTGTCTCTTCAAGATGCTTGAGCTCAAGCAGAAGAGGCAGCCTTCTGCTTTCCCAGAAACCCTTCTCCTCCCATGTTGTTGCCCTTCTCAGCCCAGGCCTTCTTTGTCTGCACTCACCCAATCTAGACACATTATGTAATTTGAGCAGGTTTGAGGAAAACAGACTCAATGCATCCTATGAGATTCTCCATGAGGTTTTTTTTTTTTTTTTTTGATTTTTGCTGAGGCAATTGGGGTTAAGTGACTTGCTCAGGGTCACACAGCTAGGATGCGTCTGAGACCAGATTTGAACTCAGGTCCTCCTGACTTCAGGGCTGGTGCTCTAACTACTGCGCCACCTAGCTGCCCCCTCTCCATGAGGTTTTTAAATGCCCAAAGAAGAGACATGGGATTAAAAAGGAAACCAATTTATATTGAAATACAGTGACCAAAGTGAAGCAACTCTTTGATTAGGGAGTGGCCCATGCAGCAACAAGTGATTGATTATAGAGGACAATGGGGCAAGCCCTGCCCTTCCTAGAGCCTCAGGTGCCTCATCTATAAAATGCAGACAAATCAACACCAGGCTTGGGCAGTATACCAGGCCACTATTTTGAAGATTGGATAGGACAATGTGGGTGAGGTGCTTTAGAGCTGTAGCACACTCTGCTCATTCGTAACCGCTTCCGACTGAAGATGTGAACCAGAGGCCCATTTAGTCAGGCTTTAGAATCACTGCACCGAGGAGCGGATGCCCAGGTTTTTGTGGGGTGGGGGTGAGGTGGAAGAGAAGGAAAAGGCATTTCCTGCCCTCGGGGAATTTATTAAGCTAAGAATCAATTGGGAAACATTTCATAGTGACGTGAGAAAGTGTGAAGTTGTGGCAACTAAATATAGATTATGGCTTTCTTTTACTTGGGTAGCAGATCCCTAGAGACTGCAGTTTGCCAGGTGGAGGAGAGTTCTTGGATAGAGCACCAGCCTGGAGTCCAGGGGAGCTTGCTCTTGTGCCCCGTGACAGGGGTGCTGGAATGAAGAAATGGGCCTGCAAGTGGCTCTGCCAAATGTTGTTAATGATCTTATTTTACTTTTTTCAATTAATTAGAATTTGGTGGGTTTTTTCTCCCTTTCATTTCCCCCCATTGAAAAAT
Organism: Myrmecobius fasciatus; assembly: GCA_023553655.1. Taxonomy (NCBI): domain Eukaryota; kingdom Metazoa; phylum Chordata; class Mammalia; order Dasyuromorphia; family Myrmecobiidae; genus Myrmecobius; species Myrmecobius fasciatus. Next base: position 8,677 of record JAJPUD010020810.1, on the reverse strand, counting down.
AAAACTGTTAAGACCAAACAGATTACCACCTTGTGTACTGCTGCGGGAGGAACAGGGCATGGCCTCAGGCCTCAGGGATTGACATTAGGCATTATCAGAGCTTTGTGTTTTCAAACCTTGTCTTTCCTCTGCAGGCAGCTGTGTTACTGGAACAGCAGCAGCAAGAGATGGCCAAGATGGGTTCTGCCGTTCCTCGGCCTCCAATGGCTACTCGAGGTAAGACCTTGGAGAAGAGAAGAGTATGGGGAAGTAGAGATGAAGAAGGACAGGTATTTCTCCAAAAGTGGCTGGATTGGTTTTTTCTTCTGACATTGGATTTCTTTCAGTTGCAGCGCCTGTAGGTCCCCCACCCCCTGGTGTTCCCATTGGGGCTCCAGGCCCTCGTCCTCGGGGCCCCCCACCTCCTCCGGGAGAAGAAAACAGAGAGGTAAGATTTGGAGCTTCTGATGCATGGAGAGAAAACTGGCCTCCCCCCCCCAAAAAAAAAAAAAATCAAATTTCCACATTGGCCTTGGGCAAAAACTGTAAATCTCGTTCTGCACTTATAATCTACCATGTTTCTCTCATTAGTGGGTAGTAAGCTTCATCACCATCCTCTAGAATCTTGGGTACTCATACAACTGATCAGACTTCTGAAGTATTACAGAGTTTGGTGGTTTGTGGGTTTTTTAAGAATGGGATTTTAAACATGGAGATATTTTCTCTGAAAACATCCCTTTTATCATTTCTTAGGAAAAACAATAGTACGCTGCCACATCTTGTTCAGCAATTCTATAATTAAAGTGTACTTCTTTAGCTTCCGTTCCTTTGCTCTAACAAAAAAGCTCGTGTGGATGGATCCCTTTCCTTTTCCTTTGATCTCTTTAGGAAATCTGTTTACCGGGAGAATTTCAGGGTCAAAGGCATAGCAAAGTTCAGTGAAACCCCTTGGGGTTGGGGGGCGGGGATGATTCCATGTTGCTTTCAAGAAAACTCAATTACTTTGCAGTCCCACCAGCAGCAAGTTATTGTGTCAGTTGTCCACTGCTTCTCTAATAAGTAATATTTTTTCTTACTGTCATCTTGGCCAAACTGGAACACGGAGGCTGGAAAACTGGCCATTCTTAATGGAGGATTTGTGGGCTTTGATAGCTGGGATATGCTTACCCGGGAATAGATTATTGGAGACCCTTTTGCAGATTGAGCAATCGCTTTCTCTCTTTTCCTTATGAACCTTGGATGAGTTGAAGGAATTGGATTTATTTAACTTGACAGAAGGGTTAGGGAAGATGTCATGGCTGTTTTCAGGCAGATGGATGATTGGCATTTAATTTGGCTTCAGAGAGAACTTGGGAGCAGTGGGTGAAAATTGGGGAGAGGCAGTTTGAGGACTGATGTAAGGGGGAATCTGGCCAAGCTGTCCCAAAAGAGAATGAGCCCTCTTGGAAGGTAGTGAGCTCTCTGTCACTGGTGGTCTCCTGGCCGTGGTCGGATGGTCACTTGTCAGGGCTGTTGGAGCACGAATTCCTGCATGGACTTTGTGACCTCTGAGCGTCCTTCTAAAACTACTGTTTGGGAATCATGGGGTATAGTGAGACTCCCAGACCGAATAGACTAGTGCCTTCCCTGCAGTAAACGTTTGTTAACGGGTTGGTTCTGTGTTGGGTGCGCTGTTTTGTTGGTAAGGAGGTTGGGGGGACGTGACTAAGGTGGTGGCAGATAAGCCCAGGTAAATGCCCACCATGGGGCTGGGGGTGGAGGAGGGGAGGATCAGATCGTCTCCTTCTGTCACATAACTGCCCGAATCCCCCTCGGCAAGAGAGGTCTGGCATCTTCCTCTGTAAAGGAGTCGATGATGGCAGTAGGACCTGAGTCAGTGTTATTGGAAGGGCTGAGAGGAGGGGCTTGATGTCGGCTTTCTGAGACACGGGGTCGCTCAGCCCAGTCTGAGTCAGGAAGGGCCTGCAGATGCTGGCCAGGCCAACCTGTGACAGACCAGCATTTGTGGGATTCTCCAAGAGCCCGAGGGTCCCAAGGGACGCTTGGCTGGCACAAGACTCCTGGGGCCACCCCCCTCACCAAGTGTCTTTGGCAGACGGATGATCCCAGTGTGGGTCCCAAGATCCCGCAGGCCTTGGAGAAGATCCTGCAGCTGAAGGAGATTCGGCAGGAAGAGCTGATCTCGGTGCATGGTGAGTGTTACCTGGGCACCGGAGAGAAGTGAGCTGGCTTTGGGCTGGCTTTTCCCACCAGCTCTTCATGTCACAGGATTTCAGAGACGGGGACCGTTGTCATCAGGCCGGTCTCTGCTGCCCAGCTGGGACAGTCCCGGAGGCGGGGAGGGGCTGTTTCTCGGCTGGCTGTCGCCTGGCAGGGGGCAGTAGTAGCTCTGGATGTGGGAGTTTTGCTTTCTGGCTTATAGATGAAGAAGACATGGAGACCGATGCAAGGTCATCCCTCGGGGTCTCAGCTTCGGAGACTGAGGAAGACACCGCGTCGTTGTCCAAGAAGGAGGTGGGTGTTGGGTGGGGGGGTTGTCCTGCTCAGCTCCGAGAACAGGCTTGGCCAGTGGGGGCTGGGCCTTGGGTCCCCCGGAAGGGGGTGGGGGAGAGGGGTCAGCTCTTTGAGCAGAGTTGGGAAGGACTGAGAGGCCGTGGTTGACACTTCTGCCATAGAAAAACCGAAAGCGCCGGAACCGCAAGAAGAAGAAGAAGCCCCAGCGTTCGGCGTCGAACCGGGCCGCCGCTGGGAGTCCAGGCGGCCGCGAGAAAGAGGCGTCGCGTCCTCGAGGCGCGGACTCCCCCGCGGCCACAGTGGAGATCGAGTACGTGACTGAGGAGCCGGAGATCTACGAGCCCAACTTCATCTTCTTTAAAAGAATTTTTGAAGCTTTCAAGGTACAGGAACGGGGTCTCGCCACAGAGGACGCTGGGGCCAGTGGAAGAGGGAAGCGGCGGGGGCGCGTGCGTTCGGGACTCAGAAGCCTCTTGTCTGCTTGGCCCAACAGCTAACTGATGACGTGAAGAAGGAGAAGGAGAAGGAGCCCGAGAAGCTGGACAAGCTGGAGAACTCGGCCATCCCCAAGAAGAAGGGCTTTGAGGAGGAGCACAAGGACAGTGATGACGACAGCAGTGATGACGAACAGGTCAGGGGGCGGGAGGGCCCGGGCGGAGGGGGGGAGCGATGAGCAGCGCTGTGGCTTCAGGCCCGTGGCTCACTCTACTCTAGGAGAAGAAACCCGAGGCTCCCAAACTCTCCAAGAAAAAATTGCGCAGGATGAACCGTTTTACCGTGGCAGAACTGAAACAGGTGAGGCCGGGGTGTTGGGAGGCTGGGGGCCCGGGTCTTTGGGGACAGGGAGAATCAGATTGGGCCCAGATGCTCGGAGGCTGATTCGTCCTGCCTGCGTGTGCCTTTCAGCTGGTGGCCCGGCCGGACGTGGTGGAAATGCATGACGTGACAGCCCAGGACCCCAAGCTCCTGGTGCACCTGAAGGCCACAAGGAACTCAGTGCCAGTCCCACGCCACTGGTGTTTCAAGCGCAAATACCTGCAGGGCAAGCGGGGAATCGAAAAGCCACCCTTTGAACTGCCAGACTTCATCAAGCGGACCGGGATTCAGGAGATGCGGGAGGCCCTGCAGGAGAAGGTGAGAGCCGCCCGGGCCCCTGGGGACGACCCGTACTTGTCTTTAAGAAACAGGCTCTGCTTTTCGCCTGTCTTCTCACCCTCATTTTGGAGGGCACCCGGAACCACCTCCCTTGCCCATGTGTTGTCCCCTGGCAGGCAGTCCCAGGCTCAGGGCTCAGTAAGACCTTCCTGGGAGATCTGGAGAAGGCTGCCAGCTTTTCCCATCCCCATCTCTTTGCCCTAATGTGCCCTGAGCCACCCCAAAGCCTCGTTGCTGAAGATGATTGGTTTGGGGTCTTTGCATGGGTTTGACGCCTTTCTCTGGTGGCTTGTGGAGGCAGAAAGGTCTTGGGCCAGTTGTGCTCCAGTGGATGGTCCCTTCTCAGTCTTTGGGCCCAGTCCTAACTTTGTGCTTCCCTCCCTCACCTCCCTCTGCACTGTTACCCAGTGACCCCCTCAGCTCTCAGGGATTTGGGGGCCACCTCCACGCAGAGGATCCTTCCATCTGCTTTTTTGCCTCTGCCAACCCCCTGCTGCCCTTTGGATGCCCTGGTGAAATCTCTATCCCCAGCTGAACTCATTATTCCCCCCCCTGCACCTCCCGCCACCTTTCACCTGCTGAAGGTCCCCCTGGTCATCCTTGACCCCTCCTTCTCTCCCCATCCCCAGGCGCCGATCTGTCCTAAGGCCTGGAGTTTCCCTTGGTGGTCACTCCTCTCATCTACCCCTTCTCCTCTGACCGTGTGGTCCTCCCCCACCACCTCCCTTCTCTGGTCATCCCCCCCATCTGGGGCCTCCGGATCCTCCCACGGGACACTCTCCCTCTTGGCTCTAGGCAGCTTCTCCTGCTCATCTCTGTCTCCAGCTTCCCGAGGACTCAGCAGAAATCCCACCTCCTACAGGAAGCCTTCCCTGCTCCTCTTTAGCCTTGAGGCTTTTTCCCCTCTGCTGATTGCATCCAGGAGACCTCATTTAGGCCTTATTCATGCCCGGCTCTTTGTGGCATTGTGTGAGCTCCGTGAGGCATTTCATTGGCCTCTCTCAGTTGCCACAGAGCTGAACCCAGGACTGGGCACATGGTGACGTTTAATAAATGTTTATTGACTGACCGATTCACTGGGAAGAGCCAGGCTGAGGAAGGCCATTCCCTGATGGCGCTGATCTGGGTCCGAGCTCCCATGACTTCTGACTTGTTGTCCAACAGGAAGAACAGAAGACCATGAAGTCAAAAATGCGGGAGAAGGTTCGCCCCAAGATGGGCAAGATTGACATTGACTACCAGAAGCTGCACGACGCCTTCTTCAAGTGGCAGACCAAGCCCAAGCTGACCATTCACGGGGACCTTTATTATGAGGTGTGTGGGCTTAAGAGGGAACCCTGGGAAGGCTTAGGGCCTCAGCCCAGGAGCACTCCTTCCAGAAGGGTTTGATCTTTGTGGGGAGTCATCCTTGGGAAGGGGGGGGCAGATTTTCCATTGGCGGGGATGTTTTAGCCTGTGGTCTGCAAACCGGATTTGGGAGCTAGACTTTTCTAGAACAAACATCGGATTTGGGGGTGAGGTAATTTAAGTTCTCTCTGGCCCTTGGAATATAGTTGACAATCACTTTGGTCCTTGGCAGGCCTCCCTTTCTTTTCAGTAGACAAAACAGAAGTGGTTCGTGATTATGATGTGTAAATAAAACCAGCCAGCCCTGTTTCGTCCACTTCCCCTTCATTGGATCCCTGTCTCTGATACAGATCGTCGGTTCTCGGTGCCTGGCCAGCTGGGGGGTTCCTGATTCTCTCTTCTTTCCCCTCAGGGCAAAGAGTTTGAGACTCGCTTGAAGGAGAAGAAGCCGGGGGATTTGTCTGATGAGTTGAGGATTTCCCTGGGGATGCCGGTTGGACCAGTGAGTGCTGGAGAAATGGGGGAAGGGCTGGGGCGTGTGCCATGGGGGGGTGGCTGCTCACTCACTGCTCTCTCTCCTCAGAACGCCCACAAAGTGCCTCCCCCGTGGCTGATCGCGATGCAGCGATATGGGCCTCCCCCTTCCTACCCCAACCTGAAGATCCCCGGACTGAACTCGCCCATTCCCGAGGTACGCCACATGTTCCCCTTCTTCGCTGCCGCCCCAGGCCCTGCCTGCTGGTGGGAGAGCGCTGACAGCCTTCTGGCATGTCCCTCCACCAGGAGAGGCCTTGAATGACCCCCCCTCCTCTCTCCCTCTCTCAGAGCTGTTCCTTCGGCTACCACGCCGGGGGCTGGGGCAAACCTCCTGTGGATGAGACCGGGAAACCGCTCTACGGAGATGTGTTCGGCACCAACGCAGCAGAATTCCAGGTACGGGCAGATGCCGGGACGGTGGCCATCCCTGGGCAGTGACTCTGACGGCCCTGACAGGGACCAGTCCGTATTTTCTCCCTAGGCTTCCTAAGGATGGGGGTTTCCATTGGTTAGCGGGCTGTCTTCCTGTCATTGGACAGACCAAAGTGGCCTTCAGGGCTGTTTTGCTGTTCCCAAAGTCTTCCCTTCTTGTGGTCTTTTTAGCCATGATCCCTCTAGAGGGAGCCTTCCCGGTCCAGGGGTTTCCCCCCTTGTCATAGGGGGCTGGGCTTGTCTGGCAGCCCGCCCCAGCGCAGTATGTCCCTTAGCTCTCCTGAGCCTCCTCGGTCTCTGTTTTAGACTAAGACAGAGGAAGAAGAGATTGACCGGACGCCGTGGGGAGAGCTGGAGCCTTCTGATGAGGAGTCCTCCGAAGAAGAGGAAGAGGAAGAGAGCGATGAAGACAAACCTGATGAAACCGGCTTCATCACCCCTGCAGACAGGTACGGGGAGCTGAGCCGCGGGTGGGCCCTCGGGGTCTGCGTTCTCGGCCTCCCCGCTCACGCTGCTGTTCTTTGCCCTTTTCCTCAGTGGTCTCATCACCCCAGGGGGCTTCTCATCAGTCCCTGCCGGGATGGAGACGCCTGAACTGATCGAACTAAGGAAGAAGAAGATTGAAGAGGCCATGGATGGGTGAGTTGCCGTCCCCACCGGGGTGGGTGGTCCAGGAATCAGAGCCACTTTAGAGAGAGCCCAGCACCCTGGGTCCTCAGCAGCCCTTGGGCGCCCCCAGCTGCCTCTCACTGGATTGGAGCAGGCTGTGCCCCTGGGATCTGAGGCAGTCTTTGTAACTTCCAGCCACTGGCTAGAAGGCCTTCACCCCCTCTAGGGGTGAACTTGAACCCAGCCCCGGGAGGCTTCTTGTCACAGGGCCCCGCACCTTCCCCCGCCACGGAGCAGGGGCTGGGTGCAACCTAGGGTCCCTGGTCACTTTCTTACGGCCAAGGGTAGTCCTTGGGCTGAACACTACCCCCACCCCCCACTCCCATTCTCCCTGCAGCAGTGAGACACCCCAGCTGTTTACCGTGCTGCCTGAGAAGAGAACAGCCAGCGTGGGAGGCGCCATGATGGGTTCCACCCATATTTATGACATGTCCACGGTAAGCATTGGGGCCTGGCGGGGAGTTGGGGCTCTGGCTCGAGGCGACCTCGTTTTTGACGGCCTGGCCTCTGCAGGTGATGAGCCGCAAGGGCCCGGCCCCTGAACTTCAAGGGGTGGAAGTGGCCCTGGCCCCGGAGGAGTTGGAGCTGGATCCCATGGCCATGACCCAGAAGTACGAGGAGCATGTGCGGGAGCAGCAGGCCCAGGTGGAGAAGGAAGACTTCAGCGACATGGTGGCTGAGCATGCTGCCAAGCAGAAGGTAGGGACGAGTCTTTGGGGTGGGCGCGTGCGCCCTCGGGTGGCGGGGATGGGCACTCTGCCTGGGTTAAGCTGCTTCCTTTTTTTCCCTTGTAGCAAAAGAAACGGAAGGCTCAGCCCCAGGACAGCCGTGGAGGCAGCAAGAAATACAAAGAATTCAAGTTCTAACCCCGAAGACATTGGCTTCTTCTCCTTGACCTGGACCCTGCCTCGGTTTCCAGGCCCCGGGCCTGCAAGATTCCAAGAACTCTTGTTCATTCCCATGTTCTTATTTCAGATCTGTTTTGTAAATAAAGCTCTTCCCTCCCAGGGAGAGGATGGATGGATGGGCCTTGCTTCAGCTCCCTCATCGGGTCGTTCTCCTCTGAGGAGGAAGGCCAGGAGGCCAGCTAAGAGAGTGCTGGGGCCAGTCCTGATGGAGGGCAGAGCTCATTGGAGCCAGGGCCCTCCTGCTGGCTTTTTGTGGGGGGCAGAAGTACGCCAGAGCTGGGCTGAAAAAGGAAGTGTGTGTCTGGCCCGGTTAGCGAGTTGTCTGGGGGTCAGTAGCTGGCTTCTGTCCTGATTTGGGGGTCCAGGATCCTTGAGGACAACCAGGCCAACTGCCAGTAATGTAGAGGTGTGGGTGAGGTGGGCTTTTGGTACAGGCTGGGTTCCAGCTCTGTGAAAGGGGGGGGGTCATGGTTCTGGGAGATGCTGGGCTCCAGTCCTTTGTGGAGGAGGGGGACATGGCTCAGATGCTGGGCTCCAGCTCTTACTGGGGGAGGGTTCTTGGCTCCAGCTGGGTCACTTTCCCCAAGTCTTAAGCCCTTGTGGTTTACAGTATTTGGGAAAGTGGTTACTGGGGGAGGGAAGGGGAGGGCCTGATTCGCCCTGGCCGGATTAGATTGGCTTAATCCTGGGCTATTTACGAACTAACTGGCCGCTGGGCCTCCGCTCGGGTGGATTAGGGAGGGAGGGGGATGGGGGGGACGGTTTGGGGAGAGAGAGAGAAAGGCCCTGGCCATGAGCAGGGGAAACTCAGGCACCCAGGTGTGGCTCCCCTCACTAAAAAAGCCGGGGCGGGGCGGGGCTCCAGGCGCGCGTTCCCGTGACGGCGCGCGCCCAACTCGGAGAGCGCGCCCCGAGAGGAAGGGACTGGCAGCCAACGACCCGGCCGGGAGGGGGCGTCCTGCTCCTGCCCTCCCAGAGGCCTGGGGGGCGGGGCCGCGGCGGGATGGGGCTAAGCCCCGCCCCCTGGTTCTCGAGAGCGCGCCTCCATCCTTCCCCATCCCTCCCCCGACGGAGCGGCAGCAAGCAGCGGGCGGGCGCGAGGCGGCTCCTCCGCGCGTGCGCGCAGCCCCAGCGCC
>JAJPUD010020809.1:6990-24060 GCA_023553655.1 Myrmecobius fasciatus | reverse complement strand
GTGAATGCCCATCACGTGGGGAAGGTCGGGGAGTTGTACAAGTCTATGGGAAAGATACCATCAACTCAATAGATATAGAAAAAAATTTTTTTCACAAAATTCAACAGCCATTCCTCTATAACAAAACAAAAACAAAAACAAAATATAAAAATCCCCACCAAACCGACCAATAACCAAAGCACTATAGAGTTGGAAAAAGAAGGATATTTTTCCTTAAAATGATCAGAAGCATCTCCTTAAAAGCATCAGGATGCCTCATTCACCATAAGATCAGGGCTGAAACAATGGGGCCTCCTATCACCATTACTATTTGGTACTGTATTAGAAATGTTACTTTGGCAATAAGGGAAGAAAAAGCGATTAAAGGAATTTCAGTAGATATTAAGGAAACCATATTCTTTGTCAATGACATGCTGGTATTCTTAGAGATCCCAGAGAATTTACTAAAAAAATTTGTAGAAACAATTCAAAACTTTAGCCCAGTGGCAGCATATAAGACGAGAAAAACACATAAATCATCATCTGTGGGAATTGAGGGTGTATTACAACATAGAATATCATTCTATTTGTTGTTGTTTGATCAAATTTTGTTTTATTTCTCACTTTTATTCATCTTTTTGATGTGATTTTTGTAGTGCAGCAAGATAATTGTATAAATACGTAGGACTATTTTATATTTAACTTATATTGTTACCATGTTTGATGTATATTGATTGCATTGCATCTAGGTCATGGAGTGGGGGAATTGGAACAAAAATTTTTTCATGAGTAATTGTTGCAAAAATTACCCTAGCCTCAATTCTGAAATTTAAGAACTTCAATTAAAAAACAAGTATGAGAGGAGCACTTCTGATGGACTTTGCTCATTTCCACCTTGAGGTAATTTCTGAGGCTTTCAACATACTTATGAGGGAAACATGAATCGGCTTGATGAGGGGGGAACTATTGAGAATTAGGGGGCCTCAAATATGGAGTTTCCCCTTTCTTTTGGTTTTTGTAGTTTGTTGGTTGGTTGGTTGGTTGCTTTGCCCCTTGTTGTTTTGTTTCTTTCCCTCTCTGGTTGTTTTGTCTTTCCTTTCAATCTGATTTTCCTTGCAAGGCAGGATGGAAGTGAAAGTATGGTTTGGAGCTATGCTTGTGTTTAACCTAGACTGGAGTCCTTGTTTTTGGAGGAAGCAATCTGGCTTTGGAGGGGGTTTTCCCGGGGACAGTGAGAGGAGGAGAGGAAGAGGGGCAGAAATATTTTGTAGGTAATATTTTGCAAAGGTGAATTTTTTAATTCTCTTTTTTTCATGTATTTCTAAATATAAAATACTACTGGAAATAAAAAAAATACCTAACTCTTACTCCTTCCCACAAAACCAATTTTATTTTAAGTCGGGCAGTGGCTGACTTATGGAAGATAACCTTTTTGAGTGTGAAATTTTATTCCAATGAGCAAAGACCTTTCTCTACATTTCTTGCCCTCTTTCTTTTTCTTTTCATTTCTCTCTTTTCACTTGCCTTTCTCTATGTCCCTCTGCCCCCAACTCCACCTATGTATTTGACTCCTTAAAGTACTCCCCTCTTTTACTTGTTCTCCTACCCCACAACCAGTCCCATTCTTTTGCAAGACAGAAATGATTTCACCAAGTTTTTTGTTTGTTTATTTGTTTGTTCTTATTGTTTTTCCTATTAGCTTGTGAACTTCCAGAAATCCAGGGGTTGTTTCACTTTACTTTTTGTAACCCAGTAGCTTGGCCAAATCTTTTGGGCGTAACATTTAATATCTGATTTTTTTTTAAACTCTTTCACTCACTTATTATTATTCCTTCTCCTGTCTGGCAGCTTGTCTGCTTTTGAAATTCCTTGTGGTCACTCCTTCCATATCCTATTCTACCTTGTTCATCCACAAATTGCCTTCATTGTTAGAATGCTAATTTCTCAAAGTTAGGAATCAATGGAACTTCTAGGGATCTGAGGTGCATAGCAGAATATATGACAGAAATCAAGCCTTTAGTTACACTTGGTTACAAAATGATTGTGTATGGAGAAGGCTTGTGGGTCTGGCAGGAGTTGGGGTATTTGGACTTCAGGTTAGATTTTCTTACCAATGGTTTAGAAAACTTGTTGACTTTTAGTGGACTAGCTGTCTACAGATTCTTCTATTTGTTTTTTTCTTGGCAAGAGAATGGTGTGTCTTGTCATTTCCTTATCCAGTTCATTTTATTTATTTTCTTTTGTTTTGACATTTTCAGTAAGTGCAATTCTCCTGTATGTTTTTTTAATGGAAAACGTCCATAAAAAATCTCATTGTGAAAAAAATATATAGATTCTTCCCCCAACCCCCTCAAAACAACCTCAAGGTAAGTAAAGTTTAGTCTTTATTAGTCTCCATTCCTTCACAATCAGTTCTTTTTCTTGTTATAGGTAGCATTTGAAATAAGTCAGAATTGTTTTGGATTATTGTATTGCTGAGATTAGGAAAGTTATTCACAACTGATCATCTTACAATATTGGTGTCACTTTGTATACAATATCTTTCATTTTGTATGAGCTCATGGAAGTCTTTTCATGTTTTTCTGTAGGCATGCTGCTCAGTTCTTATAATACAATAGTATTCTATTGTAACCTCATACCACAGCCATTTATTCAGCCATTCCACAATTGATGGGTATCCCCTCAGTTTCCAAACCTGTACCTTAAGAGTTGCTATAAATATTTTTCATCACATAGTTCCTTTTCCTTTCAGAAAATCTATTTTAGGGTACATGTCTAGTAGTAGTATTGTTGGGTCAATGGTCAATGGATACACATGGTTTTATAACCTTTTGGGCATACCAAATTGCTCTACAAATTGGTTGAATCAGTTCACAATTCCATCAACAATTCATTATTGTATCATTTCTCCCTCATTCCCTCCAACATTTTTCATTTTCCTTTTCTCCTCTATTGACTAATCTAATACGCATGGGGAATACCTCAGAATTGTTTCAGTTTTCATTTTCTCAATCAAAAGTGAGTTAGTTTTTTTTAATATGGTTATAAATAGCTCGAGTACTTCATATGAAAATTCATGTCTTTTGATCATTTATCAATTGGGGTATCACTTTTTTGTAACTTTGACTCTGTTCCCTATAGGCTTGAGAAATGAGGTCTTTATCAGAGAAACTTGCTTCAAAACTCTGCATAATTACTACTGCTAACTGCATTGTTTATTCTATTTTCTCTCCTCTTTCAACCTCTCTCTGCAAAAGTGTTTTGCTTGTATCCCTTTCCCCTCCTACTTTCCTATCCTCTTTGAACCAATTGTGATGAGAAGAAGGTTCCTTCACTCCATCTCCCCATTGCCCTCCAATGTAAAGGTTTTTTTCTTGCCTGTTTTGTGGCAGATAATATCATTCCACCTCTCCTTTTCCCTTTCTCCTAACACATTCCTCTAGCCTTAATTTTAGTTTTTAAAGGTATTATCCCTTCATATTTAACTCACACCTGTGCCCCCTGTCTATATATACTCCTTCTAATTGCCCTAACAATGAGAATGTTCCTTCAAGTTACAAGTATCATCCTCCCAAGTAGGAATGTAAGCATATTAATTTTATTATTAAGTCAGGAAAGATTTTCCTTTCCTGATTACCTCCTTATACTTCTTCTGAGTCTTGTATTTGAAAGTCAAATTTTCTATTCAGCCCTAGTCTTCTCATCACAAATGCTTGGAAGTCTGTTATTTCATTGAATATCCAACTTTTCTCCTATAGGAGTATATTCAGCTTTGCCAGGTAGGTGATTCTTGGTTGCAATCCGATCTCCTTTGCTCTCTGGAATATCATATCCAAACTTTTTCTATAAAAGCAGCAAAATCTTGTGTTATCCTGCAGTGGCAGCTTCCAGGGGTCTCAGTCCACAGATAGTAACAGGATCAAGAAGCTAGTCAGAAATATATTATAGGGGCTCTTTTTGCTAGAGAACTCTGTTGCTTTGCTCATACTTAGATTCTTGAATTATTTCTTTCTGGACATTTGCAATATTTTCTCCTTGATCTGGGAGTTCCAGAATTTGGCTAAAATATGCCTTGAAATTTTCATCTTGGGCTGTCTTGCAGGAGGTAATTAGTAAATTCATTCTATTTCTATTTTACTCTCTAGTTCTAGAATTTCAGGACAGTTTTCCTTGTTAATTTCTTGAAAGATGATGTTCAGACTCTTTTTTTAATCATGATTTTCAGGCAGACTAATAATTTTTAAATTATCTCTCCTGGATCTATTTTCCAGGTCAGTTGTTTTTTCCAGTGAGATATTTTTTTCCCATTTTTTTTGTTTTGGTAGATTTTTTTGTCATTAGCTTCCACTTTCTCAATTCTATTTTTGTGGAATTATTTTACTCAATGAGCTTTTTTACTTCCTTTTCCATTTGGCCAATTTTGTTTTTTTATAAGTCATTCTTTTCATCATTGGCTTTTTGTACTTCCTTTTGCATCACTCTCATTTCTCTTCCCAATTTTTCCTTTACCTCTCTTACTTATCAAAATTCCTTTTGAGCTCTTCTGTAGCCTGAAACCAATTCTTATTTTTCTTGGAGGCTTTGAATGTAAACATTTTAAATTTTGTTATCTTCTTTTTATCCTCCTTGCCACCATAGTAAATTTTTATGATTAGAATCTTTTCTGTTGTTTGCTCATTTTCCCAGTCTATTATTCAGCTTTTAATTCCTTATTAAAGTAGGCCTCTGTTTTCAGGGTGGAGGATGCAATGTTCCAGTCTTCCAGGGTTTAGTGCAGCTGTTTTCAAAGATACCTTTAGGGGCTTGTAAATTCTTCCAAGGTGGTATGATACAAAGAGAAATATGTTTATTACTCTCTTGGCCTGCGTTCTGGTCTGTGATTAACCACAAGCACTCTTTTCTGCCCTGGTACTGTAAGGAGGGTCCCACCCTACTGTGCCTGTGAACTCTGTGGCTTGTGTTCCTCCTTACACTGGTACTATGAGCTGCATCCTGTATCTGAGAATGGGAAAAGCAACAGAGTCCTGCCTCAATGCTAGCAAAAAGACCCCTATTATATTTTTCTGACCCAGTTTCTTGACCTTGTTATCATCTATTGGCTGAGACCTCTGGAAGCCACCACTTGTGTTGCTGCTGCTACTGCTACTACATCTTTTTTCAGATTCTTTAAAATTTGTTTAGTGCTATTATTTAAATGTATTCTGAGGAGTTTGGGGAAGAGCTTGGTGAGTCCCTAACTTTACTCTGCCATCTTCAGCTCATTTTACAGATGAGAAAACTGAGAAGTGATATACACTGAGTCACAAAACTAGTAAGTGCCTAAAATTGGATTTGAACTCAGATCTTTCCACTTCAGGCCCAGTGCTTTATGCACAGGGCCGCTATCTACCCTATCTATATCCTAGTTTCTTGAAAATCAGTGGATGAGCAAACTCTGAAGATGTTCTCATCACAGCTTTAAAGAACTTAGGGACTTCTGCAGAACACTTTCATTGCTGTACTCATCAAATTTTGGAAGCCTTCTGGGATCCTAATACCCCTTTCCAAAGCTCCTGAGAATCTACAGATCATGATTTAAGAAACGTAAATCAAATCTAAGCATGAACAACCTATTGCCAGTCATATAAATGTCAAAAAGACAGAAATATGAGTCAGAAGGAAGACAGTGACATTTACTTACCTTTTTTGCTTCCTCAGATTCATTTCCATAGCAAGATTCAAAGGATTTTAATTTAGAATTTTGATCCAAGCTAAATCAAGGTATCTCCTACCTAGATAATTCTGTGTGTTGTTATTTGGAAGACAGGGTTTAAAAATTATTTGAGGAAGATATAGGTTGGCAATAACAAACCAAGGAAAATCAAAGGAAATTTTCTAGAGCACATAGGGGTTTGAGACAAAGACATTTATTCTGCTAAGCAGAAGAAGATGGTTCAAAGGCAGAACAAATGCCTGCAGGACCTAATTATCTGGCCACATCTGTTGTATTCCAAAAGAGCTTGACCCCAAGTGGTTAAACTCTAGGAGAGGATAAAACACTCTCTTCATTTCTAACCTGGCCGAACTCTTCTGGCCTTTCATCATGTCCTCTGGAATCTTGTCATCCTACATGATCATGTCAATTTTGAAATTCATATCTCCTACCTCTGGAACATCTCTCTCCTTCTAATCAGTCAGTAGAGAGTAAAGCATTGTCCCCAGATCTTCCACTGATGGAGGCTATTCTCTCTCCCTGTTCTCACATTTTCAATTTCCTTTTATGTATTTTCTTCCCCAATTAAATTGTGAGTTCCTTAAGGATGTGAATTATCTTTTACTCTTCTTTGTATCTTTAGCATTTGGCACAATGCATAGCAGGTAGTAGATACTGAGAAAGAGTCATGTTTCATAAGTCCAGTGACTGGATGTGTGGAGTAGTTTCTGATTATTCTGAAAGAACAGCTCAGACTCTAGGATCTAAGCTAAAGAGAGATGGCAAAACCCACTCCTCTTCTAAGGAAGAGATGGCTAAGAAAGGAGAGACTGACAAGACTAGGAGTACTCATTCTTTAATCCTTTTGTTTATAGCCTCCTTAATGATCTTGATCAGGTTTCTCTTAAAACCTTCAAGTAGAATGTAGACTATAGAACTAGAAATTGTTCTTCAAATTTTCCTCAAAGTTTTAGAAATTTTGTCAAATTTTTTTCCAAATTCAACCCTGACTTTATTAGTCCAAAACCCTCTTTGTTACATACATGATTGTCTTGGCCTTCATTTCTTGTTCAGTCATGTTTGACTTTCTTTGTGACCCTGAAAAAGTCACTTAATTTTGTTTGACCCAGTATCCTCATCTGTAAAAAGAGCTGGAGAAGGAAATACTTAACCACTCCAGTATCTTTGCAGGAGGGCCCTAAATGGGTCCGGGTCAGGCAGAGTCAGACAGGATTGAAATAAACAACTACTACTTCCTGACTCCAAGTCCAAGACTTTTTTTTCTAAGCCACTTAGATGTTTAAGACTGGGAGAAAAAAAATTATTCCTTTGCTGGATCTTTCTCCATATCACACCCTCTAACCATTAATTGTATCTCAGCATTCTGACCTGATCCCTCTTCTCCCTCTGTACTACTTCACTTGGTGATCTCATCAACTCCTTTTCACTTAATTACAACATTTATGCTGATGATTCTTGAATCTACCTTCCTGCTCCAATCTCTCCTGCTACCAGTCTTACATTTCCAATTGTTTTTCAGGCACCTCCAAATAGGTTTCAGTGATGTTTTAAACTCCATATGTCCAACTCATTGTCTTTCCCCTTAAACTCTGCCTACTGCCTACTTTTCCTATTATTGAAGAGAACTACACCATCCTCCCAGTACCTCAGGCTTACAACCTCCCTGTGTCTTAGGCCCTCCTCCCTGTAGCCAGGTTATGGCCAAAGCTTCACAATTTCATTTTTGCAACATCTCCTGAAGTCACTTACTCTCCTCTGACACAAGCCCTCATCACCTCTCATCTTGATTATTGCAATAGCCTGGTGATGGGTTGGCCTTCCTCAAGCCTTTCCCCACTCCAGTCTATCCTTCATTCAGTCACCAAAGTGATTTTCCTAAAATGCAGGTCAGATCCTATCACTGCCCATCCCTACTCAACAAATTCCAGTGGCTTTCCAAAGCCTCCAGGAATATGATCCTGTTCCTTCCTCTCTTTCCAGTCTTCTTACACCTTATTACTGACATATACTGTCCATTCCAGTAACACTGGCCTCTTTTTTTTTTTGCTGAGACAGTTGGGGTTAAGTGACTTGCCCAGGGTCACACAGCTAGGAAGTATTGTCTGAGGTCAAATTTGAACTCAGGTCCTCCTCACTTCAGGGCTGGTGCTCTATTCACTGTGCCATCTAGCTGCTTGTAACACTGGCCTCTTGACTGTTTCAGGAACACAACACTTCATCCTCCAGTGCTGGGCTTTCTCATAGTTATTCCACATACCTGTAATGCCTACCTCCTCTGCTCTGATTACTGACCTCCCTGGTTTTCTGTAAATAAGTTCCAACTAAAATTGTACCTTCTACAGGACGTTTTCCTCAAACCCTCTTAATTCCAGTGTTTTACCTCTTTTAATTATTTCCTATTTTTCCTGCATGTAGCTTGCTTTATGTATATTTATTTGCGTGTTGTCTTCCCCCATAGATTATATTTTTGCCTCTTTTTGTATCCCTAGCACTTAGCATAGTGTCTAAAATGCTGTAGGCACTTAACAAATACTTACTGATTTGTAAATATGCAAACTATGAAAGTACCTTGGCATATGTATGCAAATAAAGCTTATGCTTTGCTTGAAATAAGTCATGTTACCATATATCCTTTCAATTTCGTAAGTATTCTGTTGGTTGGAAATTATAGGATTTAGTACAATTAGTTAACTGCATGATGAGATTTAACTTCTTAGCTATAGGTACTATAGTTGTAAGTGTGTATTATGTTCCTTCTTGATGTTTGTTATACTATAAGTGAAATATGTCACAAATATTTGTTTTACAATGCTAAGTTTGGAAATATGTATACATATATTCGATTTGCCAAATATTTTAACATAATTAACACGTAGTAGATATCCTGCCATCTAGGGGAGGGATGGGGAGTTGGGGGGAAAAATCTGTAACAGAAAGGTATGTAAGGGTTAATGTTGAAGAATCACCCATACATATGTTTTGCAAATAAAAAAACCCCAAATATTTGTTTTAATTCTATGTAATGTGTCAGGACTACAATTTTTTTTTCAGAGAGAGAATAAAGGTCAAAAAGAGGACACACTTTACCATGGTCCTAGGATAAGTGAGACAAAGGTCAAGAGGATTTCTTGCCAATTCAGCAGTGACTGCTTTGAGTTTGTTCTTTTTTTTTCTACTATATCAATAAACATAAGTATTTTCATACATAAAGAAGAAAAGGAGAGTGATATATAAAACCATGGATCCCTATTATAGCTTTTTTGGTTAATGTAAGAAAATGAGAGGGATAGGAGGAGGCTAGGCTAGTTGATTGCATCCCATCCATTTCTTCACATGTAATATACAGATATATGAAAATTTATATGAAAAATACTTGTAGGGGCAGCTAATTGGTGCAGTGGATAGAGCACCAGCCCTGAAGTCAGGAGGACCTGAGTTCAACTCTGGCCTCAGACACTTAACACTTTCTAGGTGTGTGACTCTAGGCAAGTCACTTAATCCCAATTGCCTCAGCAAAAAAAAATACTTGTATATTTAGGCATATGTACATATGTGTATGTGTATTTTTAGTCCATGGTATTTGTTAATATAAGTACTAATTTGTTCTTTCATGCAGTTTAAATACTGATAATGAGTGTGAGTTGAAGGGAATTCCTTGCCCCAGTAATCCTTGTCCACTTATAAATTGGAGAAAGAAGTATATGGAGGGGATTATATGCATATCAGTAATGAATCCAAAAGGAGAACAACGCAATAGTCATCAAATTGTGTTCCCTTTCCTTAGTCCCAGACTGACTTGTACAAGTTGTGGTATTTTTTCTAGGCTTTAGTTTCCCTTTAGGATATTTATCTCCCCCTGCTTCCAACCTCTTCTTTGTACCATTTGATTTGACAAGGTAATATTTTCATAAACTGACACCAAAATGTTTGTAATTCAGGTGAAGATTATTCAGTTGAGTTTTGATATATCTTCTGTTATTTAATCTACCTTTTCTCAATCTCCCAAAGCTCATCTAGTGCAGCTAATAAAAAATACACCACAAGAAGTGGTGTCTTTTTTTATATAGAAGGGAGCTAAATAGTAGGAATACAGTAGAAAGCAAAGCAGATATCTCATAGTCTCCAAGTATTTGACTCAGTTCCCACTGAGTACTTTTAGCTGCTTCAACTGCCTTTCCTTTTGGTTCCAGAGGAATAAGTGGATGCACACATACATACAACAAACAAGTATATGCATGCATGGAGGTATGATTGAATGGATGGATAGATGGATCTATGGATAGTCTAGCTCTTCTTTTGCTCTGCACCTACAAAGAGTAACCAGATGGCTGTCTCCCTCTCTGCACCCATGTCTAGAAAGCAGAGAACTGAAAGAAGAGAAGAACACCAGGTTGCTTCTCCCTTTTCAAAAGAGCAAGCCAGATAATGTGGAAGGAGCTAGAGAGCCCACAGGAGGCCAAGGAAGGAAATGATCTACACCATCCATCCAGTCACCCACCCATCATTCTATCATTCTATCTCTCCCTCTATCATCTATCCTAAAAGGGAATTAAGATTTTCACATTGATATGCTGTGTATAATGAATATACTAATAATTTAGATTATTTTTAGAGCTCCCACTTTATCAACATATTCTGGCTTGGCAGATGGACTCAAAATACACCTTAAAGTTATCAAGCACTCTAATAATATCTACATTCCTGTACTTGTACTATATCTGTGTACATTGAGCGAAATGAACCAAAGATTGCACTTCTGTTCCCATCACATAATTTTTTTTCTGTACCTCATCAGTGAATCATGGATCTAAGACTTGAAACAATCAACTTAAGAACTTTCCCCACAGAACTCAAGAACATCTGTGAAATTTTATCACAAATATTCGTTTGAATTTCATGTAATTTGTCAGGGATACAATCCACATCCTGGATCCATGGGATTACCATGGGAAACTCCTCAAACCCCATAAATTATTCTGTTGCAATCCACCCCTCCCCTGCCTCCCATTTTTTGATTTTTGCATATAAATTTTTACAAAAAAGGAAAATATATCCCCAAATCTAGATTTAGTGTTCTCTAAGAAGGGATCCTTATCTATTCCCACCCTTTTCTGGAAGGATAATAATCAAAAGAAGAGCAAAATTTTCAGGACTGGTAATGCAGGCTGATACATTAGGAAACAAAAGAGCTGGGGAGAAACTGGTTCTGCCTTCTTCAGTAGCCCATAGTTCGTAGGGCCCAGGCAAGAGGACTGCCACCATGATGCTGCTCCTTTCCCTGGGGAAGAGCAAGAGAAGAAAAGGATCCAAGACATCCCCCCATATTTTTTTGCTTTCTCCCATTCCTGGGAGGGAGGAGAGCCAAAGGGAAGCAGAACAATCATATTGCTACTTTTTCCTTCCTAGGAGTAATTCAGAAATAGGGGAAGAGAAATAGACACTAGACTCCTTTTTACCAGGACCAGTCCAAAACCCAAGGAGGGACAGAGAAGTAAGTTGGTAACTTCTCCAGTCATACAAGGCCCAAAGGATGAAGGTAATGACTTTTTTTTATTAAAGATTTTTATTTGCAAAACATATGCATAGGTAATTTTTCAACATTAACCCTTGCAAAGCTTTTCCCTCTTACCCCTACCCCCTCCCCCAGATGGCAGGAAGTCTAATACATGTTAATTATGTTAAAATATTTGACAGATCAAATATGTGTATATATATTTATAGTTATCTTGCTGTACAGGAAAAAAAAACCTGAGAAGGAAAACATAATGTAAGCAAACATCAATAGAGAGTGTGAAAATGCTATGTTGTGGTCCAGAGTCAGATCCCACAGGCTTCTCCTTGCGTTTATGTGGCTTTCTTTATCACTGAACAACTGGAACTGGTTTGAAACATTTCATTGTTGAAGTGAGCCATGTCCTTCAGAATTGATCATCATATAGTCTTGTTGCTGTGTACAATGATCTTCTGGTTCTGCTGATTTTACTCACTATCAGTTCATGCAAGTCTCTCCAGACCTCTCTGAAATCGTCCTGCTGGTTGTTTCTTACAGAACAATAATATTCCATAACATTCATATACCATAATTTATTCAGCCACTCTCCAATTGATGGGCATCCCTTCAGTTTCCAGTTTCTAGCCACTACAAAAAGGGCTGCCACAAACATTCTTGCACATGTGGGTCCCTTTCCCTCCTTTAAGATATCTTTAGGTTATAAGCCCAGTAGAAACACTGCTGGGTCAAAGGGTATGCAGAATTTGATAACTTTTTGAGCATAGCTCCAAATTGCTCTCCAGAATGGTTGAATCCATTCACAGTTCCACCAACAATGTATCAGTGTCCCAGTTTTCCTACATCCCCTCCAACATTCATCATTATCATTTCCTGTCATTTTAGCCAATCAGAGAGGTGTATAGTGGTATCTCAGAGTTGTCTTAATTTGTATTTCTCTGACCAGTAGTGACTTGGAGCACCTTTTCATGTGACTAGAATTAGTTTTAATTTCATCATCTGAAGATTGTCTGTTCATATTCTTTGACCATTTATCAATTGGAGAGTGGCTTGAATTCTTATAAATATGAGACAGTTCTCTATATATTTTAGCAATCAGGCCTTTATCAGAACCCTTAAATGTAAAGATGATTTCCCAATTTATTGCTTCCCTCCTAATCTTGTGGGCATTAGTTTTGTTTGTACAAAACCTTTTTTAACTTAATATAATCAAAATTATCTATCTGGTATTCAATTAAGAGTTCCAGTTTTTCTTTGGAAAGGTAATGACTTTTTGTTTGTTTGTTTATTTTTGTTTGTTTGTTTTTTAGCTAAGGCATTTGGGGTTAAGTAACTTGCCCAGGGTTACACAGCTAGGAAGTGTTTAGTGTCTGAGATCATATTTGAACCCAGGTCCTCCTGACTTCAAGGCTGGTGCTCTATCCACTGCTCCACCTAGCTGCCCCCAAGGTAATGACTTTTTAAAGAAGCTTTTGAAGCAAAACTTTAAAAATAGATGTGGGGGAAGACCCAAGTTTTGGGATAAGAACTCACTATTTGACAAACTGCTGGGAAAATTGGAAACCAGTATGGCAGAAACTAGGCATTGACACACACTTAACACCATATACCAAGAGAAGGTTGAAATGGGTTCATGATTTAGACATAAAAAGTAATATAAGCAAATTAGAAGAACATAGGATAATTTACCACTCAGATCTGTGGAGAAGGAAGGAATTTGTGACCAAAGAAGACCTAGAGATCATTATTGAACACAAAAGAGATAATTTCGATTATATTAAGTTAAAAATAATAAATAATAGAAATGGCTGGAGGGGAAGAGAACTGGGTCATCAATGGAGTTCAGTGTTATAATTTGGCCACTGGAAGGTGCCTGACCTCACCTCTTCAAAGTGAGGTTCCCATCTTTTGCTTTCTGGTTTCCCTATAACTGTAATTAGTTTTTCCTTTAATTTCTTAGATGCCAAGCCATTCAGTAAGTCTATTAAACATTTATGTCATTTCATTATCAATGATGACTTTAATTTTAATGCACTTTTCCTGCTTATATCTTTCAAGGAGATCTATTTTTAATTTTGTCTTGCCTGAGATCAGGATTTCTAGCTCCCTTTTTTAATTCCCCTGGAACACAAAATATTCCATTCCAATTTGTCACTTAGCTCAAGTGAATCTTTGTTTCAAATGTATTTCTTATAAACAAGATATTCTTAGATTCTCCTTTCAGATCCACTTTGCTGTTTTCTGCCTTTCCATTTCCATTTATGATTATAGTTATCAATGTTGTACTTCTTTCCATTGAAATGAAGCGAAAGACCAAGAGACAGAGTTTTTGAGTAATCAATAAACAATTTATTAAGCTGGCAAATTTTCAATAAATTGATGGTCAATAGCTTTTCTTGGTAACCAGAGACAAAACCAGAAAAATCCCTGAATGCTTAAATACCTTTGGAAAATAGTGTGCCCAAACAAGTGAAAATCGACTCTGATGGGTGAACAATTAATGAGAGAGTGGACTTATTAATGAGGAAGTAGGGTAAAAGTCTTCAGCTCCTCCTGCTAAGAGTGTAACTTAGTCATGTAACTCAGCTATTTCCAGAAATCTGGACAAAGGAATCAATCTTTATTCATCCAGACCACTCTAGCTGGTTTTTTCTTTCATAAACTGGGTTAGGTTTAGCCTAGAATCTAACAAAGGGGTTACAAGGCCATGGACTTCTTAAGGGCAAGAATTCACTTAAATCAGATTTTGTTTGTAAGGCCTTCTGGGTGGGAGTGTACTTGGCAGATTCAGGCAATCTCATCCATCAACAATGTTCTTCAGAGAATAACTCAATCAATGTCAATCTTAATAATTGGCTATTATTGTAATAGAAAAAATAAACAGTTTTCTCACATAATATACTTTCCCCTAT
The DNA here is from genome assembly GCA_023553655.1 of Myrmecobius fasciatus. Classification (NCBI taxonomy): domain Eukaryota; kingdom Metazoa; phylum Chordata; class Mammalia; order Dasyuromorphia; family Myrmecobiidae; genus Myrmecobius; species Myrmecobius fasciatus. Next base: position 9,947 of record JAJPUD010020809.1, on the reverse strand, counting down.
CACTCTTTCTTTAAAATGAAAAAGTGGTAAAAAAAAAAAGTAAAATGTGATGAACATTAAACATCTATAATTAAACCAGTTTGTTTTCACCTGTCTGCTTTATTGTTTTTTCTCACCTATCCCAGACTACAGTCACTGGTTATTTTCCTTTCTTTCTCTCTTTTTAAATCCCATTTTTATTATATACACTCCAGAACTGGCTATTTTTCTTGTAATTCTTTCTTCTCCTTCTAATTGTGTTTCTTGTCCCTCTCCCACTAGTCCCTATTTCTCTTGAATTTAATGTATTTGTATTCCCAACTTGTATGTTCAACACACTTTTTCAATTTAGTAAAGAGGTTCTTAAGTCTCCTTTTCCTTTTCACTTCATCTATTTTCCTATTATCATATATGCCCTTATCACTGGAAAATGATAAGTTCCTCTCCTTTTGACTTGTATGGCACTAAAAACATCCAGAATGCACATATAATAAAGCTAATAAACCTGGAGATTAGGTGTAACCATGATGATTCTTGTCCTTTTTCCCTAACAACAACAAAACCTCAGACAGTTGTCTGGGTGGAAAAATTACAGTTAAGTCACAAGTGCTCCTGCTATATGTTTTTCATTCCTTACTAAGCAATTCAGAAAATTACTGGGCTAGATAACTCTAGTATTCTAGTACTTTCTCCTATGGATTTGAGGGCATTTCCTATTCATGTACAGCTGTCTCTGACTAAAACTCTAAGTTTGAATATTTTGGTTTTTGGTCTTAGATCAAAATATAAATGTAAAAGGCAGTGGAGGCCACACACTAAGATTTGTTCTGTTGATATCTATTCTCCTTCTCCCCACAAATAGCAAATTCTTTTTACAATTCCTTTATGGTATTATTCCTCTTCATCTGAATCACTTCCTCCCTTTTTGCACTGTGCTACACTTTCCCTCATTTCTTCCCTTGTATATTTCATTTTTCTACTCATGTCTTTCCTCTATTCAGACCAAGAAAATAGAACAAAACTATATGCTTTCTTAACTTTCTCTGTGACACTTTGAAGATATTCTGAAAGGATTCTGGTCTTTCCTCCAATTCTATTAGGTATTCTCCTGAGCATAATTTGTTTTTAGTCATTTATCAGTCATGCCCAACTCTGTGGCCTCTTTGGTGGTTTTCTTGGCAAAGACATTAGAGTGATTTGAGATTTCCTCCTTCATATTATTTTACAGTCGAGGGAACTGAGGCAAACTGGGTTAAGTGACTTGCCCAGGGCCACATAGCTAATAAGTGTGTGAAACTGGATTTGTCTACAATTGGAATCTGAGCTTCCCCTATTATTGGAACCATTTGCAATAAATATTACCTTCCTCCAACACTGCTTCTCATAAATGGAACAACCTGTAGCAATCCCTTAGCAAAGCATACAGTTTGTCTTGTCTCTCCAAAGGCCTAAAAACAACCTATATTGATTGGTATAGAAGGAGGCAATTAAAAGAGGAAGGGATGCAAGCCATAACAGGGCTTTCTTTTCTTGTTGCCCTCTTTTTCTGCTTTTCCCCCGTCACTACTATATTTGAGAACAACTAGTTAAGCAAATTCCATCCATATTTGTAGTCATTGAGGGAGCCCCCTTAAGATGAAGTTTATTGAGTTGACCACAGAAATGCAAAGTTTCCTAGAGGTTTCTGCCTTCAGGGTACTTAGAATATTTCAATTCTTGGAGCTTTTCCACATAATCAATATTCATCTGGAAATCAAATACAAGATAGGTCATTTGACTTAAGAGCCCTATGTGCTAACTATAGTGTTATAGTTGGCAAGAATCAGCTAATTTTCTACAAACTCTTTCTGTTCAGCTTTTTGAATACGAATCCTGTAACTTACTAGTCCTTTTTGAAGAGGGCTTTTTTTTTTTAGAAGTACACTACTCTTTTCCTTCTTTGCCCTTCCTCCTGGAGCCAGTTAAATTTATCCCTTATTATCTTCTGGCACTTTTTCTCCTTAGTTTTGTCTACAATTGTAGACAGATCACTTCTTCAATTGTGTTTTTAATTACCTTTAAAATTACTTTACTCTTGGGGGCAGCTAGGTGGCAAAGTGGATAGAGCACCAGCCCTGAAGTCAGGAGGACCTGAGTTCAAATCTGATCTCAGACACGTAACAGCTGTGTGACCCTGGGCAAGTCACTTAACCCCAATTGCCTCAGCAAAAAAAAAATTACTCTTGTAATTATGTTAATTCTGAAGGATATAGGCACACTAGTTATTATCAAGGAAAAATAACAATAAGGATAGAATATTTATGCAGCCCAAGTTACTTCCTCTGACCTTAAAGGAGGAAAAGAAAAGAGGACCAGGGTCAAAATAATGGAGAATAGCTAGAGGAAAAGAAAGGAAAAAACTCATTGACCTGAAGACCTGAATAGAGAAAGAGCAGTGGCAAAAGGAAAGGAGAGGGGAATGAGGGAAGAAGGGAATGGATGTCATTGGAAGAGGAAGAAGGGATAGGAGAGAAGTATGAAATGAGGGAACAGAATCAAGAAGATAGGACCACAGAGATTCAGAAGAGATGCTAGAAGAATATGAATGAGATAAGTTGGGAGGAGGACAGGTTTATGAGAAGAAAAAGGAAATTCTGAAGGTGTAAGGGAGTTGAAGAGTTGAAGGTACACAAACAATTGTCTCTATAGTTCTTCAGGGGAGTAACTAGAGTGAGGGGTGAAGAATATTAAAAACTGAGAGTCTCCCTGGAAGAAGAAATGGATGGATATTCACAGAATAGATCATATCCCAATAGGTCTGGGAGGTTTCTGTTTTATCCCTGTCCAAGGGACTGCTTGCTGTGGTCTAGGTCAGGATGCTTCTCCTCTTTGGTGGGATTATCAGGAGGAGAGGATATTGCCTTTAAGAATAATGGGCCAAAGCCTTGGTCGTTATTCATAAAGGAGATATCCCTTTTTCCTGATAATGTCAGCAAAGC